>JAFVLL020022144.1:24542-35298 GCA_021397915.2 Tor tambroides
AAAAAAAAAAAAAAAAAAAAGCATAAATCACTCACTCATGGGCTGGTCTTAGTGATCTGACCAATCACTAAGAAAATGAATCATGTGTTGAAACGTCCCAAACAGGCTGCTAAGCAGCAGAGGAACAGATCCTGGCCATGAATGAACAGCTTTCGTCATCAAAACACCGTCTCTCAGTCAAGATCAGCCTTTTTTGTCTGGACTGATGCACATGGATAACAGAGCAGCACCCAGAGGATATTACACAATATTACATAAATTATCATGAGTGAAAACTCACGCCAGCACACAATCGTGCTGAGACGTGCTTTGACATGCACTTAAGACAAACAGACAAATTTACCACCTTAACATTAGACAGAACACCTTGTTGAATGGTATTTCCTTAAACACTCTAAGCTTTGCTTTTGCCTTGATAAATTCAGTTGATAAAGTGTGCAATCTATGCCTCTTCTCAACTGAAATATTTTTCATTGTTATTGCATTATGATTTTTTTAGAAAAAAGACTGTTGCGTTTCTGCATATCTGACCATAGTTTTTAATGAAATGAACTGGTGAAACGCTGGTGAAGTGACTCTCAGAGCAGAACAAGGTGAAGTTCATGTGTTCATGTCCTCATATATGGATGCAGCAGATGATGAAAACACCACGAGCGTTACGAGTGCTTCAATATATGTAGTAGACAAAACTGCATCACTCATTCACACAGAAACGTGCAGACTTCATATTTAAATACCAGTCTTTTTGCACTAAAATTCTTTGCCACTTGTCCATATCACAATATGAGTAATTGAACACTGAATATTGCGCTTACAAAACAATTTCTGACAAATATGTTACTGACAAAATTTAGCATGCCTTGTCATTTTATCACATCACATAGCTAATGTTTGATTTGAAGGATTTTTTTTTTTTTACTTTTGTAATAACCACGGTATCTCTATATGGTTTCAGTTCAATTGAGTACACAAGAACTAGAAAAAAACTAAAAAAAACTATAAAAATAGACTAATATAGCAATAAAACTGAAAACTGCATCTCTTATCAGAGTTTGAGACAATCTGTATTTGTAGGAACGCTGGCAGAGAAACTAGAATTTCAGTAGCAACTAAAGCCATGGACAAACTGGTAAATTAGGCTAATTCTTCCAAGACCTACAATGTCTTTAGTTACTCTTCTAGCTTTTTCCTCAAAAGACTAAATCAATACAAGGTTGCTCAGATTCCTTGCCTCATCTCTGCTGGGAAGATTCTGGGTAACTGGGGAGTATCACTGAGATAGCACATCAGCTTAAAGCTGGAAGGAAAGCAACGTGATACCTGCTGGGCTTCACTCCTCTAGTGAGCAACCAAGAGAAAGAAAAGAGACTAAACAAGAAGTAAATGGGAAGGATCAAGAGGTCAAGCCAGATCTTTATCTCTTTCAGGATGCAGATAATAAGAGCTTTCTCTCCATCTCTCTGGAAGAGCTTTCAACTGGAGCGTACTGATCTCATACTGTGTGCACTGTGCTCACTCTCACTAGTAGACAACTCAACCTCTTAGCCAAATACTCCAGGCTTAAAAGGATAGTTGAGAACTCTTATCACTTACTCTCCTTCATGTACTCCAAATGTGTATGACTTTCTTTCCTCCACTGAACAAATTGGTGTTGTTTAGCAGAATGATCACAGTTCTCTTTTAGAATATCAAATAAATGATGATTTTCATTTCTGGGTCAACTATCTCCTTTTGTAAGTCTTAGAAATCTTGTGAGCTCCAGAATTTTCTACTACAAAGGCATGTAATTACAAAGGGTAAATTATGCCTCTCTTGATCTGCCCGTGTCAGAGTGTGTTGAACAGGCTTGTCTGGACAGGTACAAGATGTTTGTGTTTTAATTCTTCCAGCTCCAGCAATCCATCCCCATACAGCGGCTGTCTGACAATAAGCTTGCAACTCTTCTGTTAACAAAATACATGGGTCAACGACATTATGATGTCCGCATCAAAAGAAATTTACAAAAGTGATTTTATGTCCATAGAAAGCACATTAAATGCAAGTAAAGTGTCTAATTTTAAGGTTTCAAATAACTTTTTGGAGAATAAAATGCCAAAATTTGATTGTAACACAATATTTACATAAAAATTCAAACAACATGCTTATTCTGACTTGTACATATTAAAATATATAAAAGAATAAGGGAGCATAATGTGTTTTAATGAGTAAAAAATTCTTACTGACAAATGGGCAAAACCTAGGATAGTGGAAAATTTAAAAAATGTAAAATTACAATTGAGGTGAAAGTAATTAGTCTTTTAATATGTCATAAATTGATTTTTGTTGTAAATATGCCTGACAAGACTGTTACACTGAATGACATTTTAGTAGGTGTCTTCTGTAAATCAGGGAAAAATGTACGATATTTATTTTTTACTGTGAAAAACAAAAACAAAATTGCAATTAAATTAAATTAAACAGAAAACTTTACATTTTTTGGGAAAAACAACAACAATTTAAAGCAGTATTACACTTACTGTTTTTATGCTTAAACCCTTTTTCGTCTTTGACCCACATACAAAATGTGCACTTAATAAAACAATAAAATAAAAAAATGCAACAATAAAAAAAAATTGGTGAACTGTAAATGAAAATGTATATTTTATTTATTTTATGTTCTAGTTTGGTTGTGGATGTCTTAACGTTCTGTAAATGTGTCTCTGTGAGTGTGTGTGTGTGTGTGTGTGTGTGTGTGTGTTTTATTTTTGTTCTGTTCTAATGTTCAAAGAAATGCCAATAAATATATTTTGGAAAATGACAAAAACTATTTTTTATTTTGTTATTCCTCCTTTGCGAATTAAAATAAAAAAAATATATACTTTACAAAGAAAATAAAGTCTATTTTTATAACCATTATGCTTTTTTATTTGCTACAATACTACAATAAGTTTTTTATTATGCTCAATTTTTTTTTTTTTTATTTGCATTGGCTTGAAATAGAGTAGCACTTAAAGTGCTAATTTTAATTTTAAAATATATTTAACATTTTTTTAACTATTTTTTCCAAGGAGAAATATGACTGACATTTCTTGAATGTAAGAGAAGTTCACATAATGTTGTGTGTGTATTGTAACTGAAAACTTTAGAGGTCACCAGTTGTGACCAGATGAGCCCATTCAGAGATAAAAAGACTCGGGAGTTGAATGGTTTAGGGTAGAAATATGACCAACATGATATGGACTACATCAGACATGCACACAGAAACAAACGCACACACATGCCAGGGTGATGAAGGTTCTTCTAGCAAGACAATAAATAAAGTCCAAATCATTTCAACTGGAAAAATGAGTGGACAAACTCAGAAACTTTCAAAACAAACGCAAACTCTCCACAGCTGACACGGTCAAACCATCTATTACTGTACAAGCTCATTTTCAGATGCATGTTATACAGTACAGCATGTCAAGCTCCGTGCGGGTTTCCACAGAAGCAAAGTAAATAACAAGAAACAACTAAAATACATTCTACCCTGTTACAGAATAAGATGCTTATCGTCTACAGATGAGATGAGCAAAAGCAAAAAAAAAAAGAAAAAAAGAAAAAAGAAGGCAGGACAAATTCCAGTGAAACAAACGCAAATGAATAGTTTGTGTCATAAACAGCTATAGAACTTTTCCCTGCATTGCACCTGATAAAGCAATAGCAATTAGCCTCTGATTTGTGACCAGCTCAACTACTCCTAAAGAGTCAGACAGGAGAGAAAGAGAAAAACTGAAAAGGTGTGATGGAGAGAGAAACTACAAAATAGTCCTTTCTCACACCTGCTCTAATAGAGTCTAGACTCGTGTATTACAAAAGCTCATTGTGTTATGTGCACACAGGTGTAACTATGAGGCTTAATTAATGAATATAGATTGAGAGCAAATGTGGGCATATATAGTGCTTGATTTAATTAGGATTTAAGACTGGAAGCAAGTGGAAAAGGCCATGTGAGCAATTTTAGATAACGCGTTACACAAACATCATAGCCATTTCTCATAGTTCGCAAATGTCACATGCTTTCTGTAAGTTATGAGCTGCCTTCTACAGAACCTTATGAGATATCAATCGCCAAGATTCGAGCAAGAAAACAAATGTCAAGATTTAATCGCATCTATCCTGCTTCATCATATCAACTACATTCAAACATCAGAAGATTGTTACAAGCATGTTCAGACTCAAAGGAACCTCTCAGGAACCTTCCAGCACCCCAGGAAGCGATGACTGCGTTCGAAACCTTTGCTAGACAAGAAAATATGTTGAAATAGCATCAGATGAGAGGATTAGGTTCCTTGTTTGTAAAGTGCATATGCAAAACCTGTCAACCCCCAAAGGAAAGCAGCATCTCAGCAGAAAATGGTTATTTGGGTGGATATGCTTCTAAATTTACCTGTAAACAGAACGTATATAGTGTTGCCTTTGTGTTTCAGTAAACGTCAACAGGCCTCTTTGATAGTTTGAGGAGCAGTTGGAGACAGAAGGTGCACAGAAACAGACAAGCCAAGCAGCAGCAGCAGCGTTGCATTGAACAGCTGTTCAGTGATCTGCAGCTCCAGCGCTTCAGTGCCGCATTTGAATGCATGGCAGAATGCAAGAGAAGCATTTGGTTTCCACGGATGATGCGTTCAGACTGAGAGCGAAAGCGTAAACACGCGTCTCCAGCCCGCAGGCTCTTACCTTTGGAATTGCTGAATGCGGTGTACCAGGATAACGATATAAGCCCACATAACCCGAATAGTAAGACTGTTAGGAAGGTGCCATTTCTGAGCCTCATCTCCGGGTCCGCGACGGTATCATGTCCGAACCGAACCGTGTGCTCGAGCGCGTCTGGCGTGCGCTGCTGCCGCGGTGCGTGCGTGCGTTAATGACAGCGTGCGCACATCAGAGATGAGAGGGAGGGCGAGAATGCTAGAGACTGTGTACAGTCAGATGCTGTTTATACGGGAGAGGGTGTGTGTGAGTGAGTGTGTGTGTGAGAGAGAGAGAGAGAAGGAGCGTGTGTTTTGTTGGACGGGATTGAATGCGGTGCAGCTGCTCCTCCGTGCGGTCAAAAAAGAAACACACGCTCTTTATTTTTGAAAAAGTTGCACGCTGTAGCAAACTTGTGCTATGTATGAATAATATCCCAGAAAGCATTCATAGTTTACTGTTTGAGGTCCTGTTGAATTTTCATACGTACTTTGCTGTAACGCATGTTTAATGCCGTATCCTATAAACAATATAGGCTTTAACCTATATATATTCCAATTTTTTGGAAATCAGATCTGAAAGCTGAACAAATAAGCTTTCCATTGATGTATGGTTTGTTAGGAAAGGACAATATTTGGCCGAGATAC
Organism: Tor tambroides; assembly: GCA_021397915.2. Lineage (NCBI taxonomy): Eukaryota > Metazoa > Chordata > Actinopteri > Cypriniformes > Cyprinidae > Tor > Tor tambroides. The sequence continues at coordinate 29,897 of JAFVLL020022144.1, forward strand.
AACTATTTGAAAATTTGGAATCTGCAAAAAAATCAAAATACTGAGAAAATCGCTTTTAAAGTTGTCCAAATAAAGTTCTTAGCAATGCATATTACTAATCAAAAATTACGTTTTGATAAATTTACGGTAGGAAATTTACTAAATATCTTCATGGAACATGATCTTTACTTAATATCCTAATGATTTTTGGCATAAAAGAAAAATCGATAATTTTGACCCATACAATGTATTTTTGGCTATTGCTACAAATATACCTGTGCTACTTAAGACTGGCTTTGTGCTCCAGGGTCACATATATACAGAGCTGGGTAGATTACTTACAAATTGTAGTCAGTTACTGATTCCAAAAATTGTAGTTAGTAATGTAATCCATTACCTACATTACACATTTTAGGTAATATAGACTACTTTTTGATTATTTTTAGATTACTTTTGACTTTTAAATATATAAGGTGAAAGAGGTTCAGATGACAGAAAAGTTTGGGAATGCCTGCATTACATGTAAATAAGAAACAATGTGAATTTGTGCATTTTAATGTGTTTGAAAGACAAAAGCCTTCCATAGTAATACATAGTAATACATGGTTAAATAACCTACTGAGTGATAATTCAAATAAACCTGAAATGATTTTTGTTAATTCAGTGATCACATGCTGTGTAGCCACCTGACTAGTGACTGGTCTCTGTGTGAAACTGGAAGTCTTTCTGAGTGTATGTAGGTATTTTATAAAATAACATTTAAAAGATGAAAAGTATGGAATAAAAAGACTGTCAAAAAAAGGGAATTAGGAAGATTAGTAATTTATTGTGTGAATCATGTAAAACATAAATGCCAATTGGAGTCAGATGTTAGCAAACCAGGAGTCCAGTCAATGAAACAAGCACAAAGGTGTGGTTTAGAGCTAAACTGACTTAAAGAAGCACCGAAACCGTGTCAGTGTGCTATTCACAAGCAGCATTAGCTGATGTGAGCCATGAAAAACAAGATCTCAGAAGACCTCATCTGGAAAGGGTTACAGAGCAATCTCAAAGACTTTAGATATTCATCAGTCCACAGTTAGACAAATTATGCAGACGATGGCTATGCTCCATAGAAGTGGGCGCCCAGCCAAGACCTCTCCAAAGGTGCAACGCAGAGTGCTCAATAAGGTGAAAAAGAACCCTAGAATAACAGCTAAAGATTTCAAGGATTTACTGAAGCTGGTTAACATCTCTGTTCATGGGTCAACCATACGTAAAACTTTGAACAGGCATGGTATCCATGGATAGACACCACAAAGGAAGCCACTGCTCTCCAAACAAAATACTGCAGCACTCCTAAAGTTTGCCAAAGACCACCTTGACACTCCATAACACTACTGGGAAAATGTCTTGTGGACAAATAGAATTCTTTGGGAAGAACAGCATACCAACATGAAAACATCATCCCAACAGTGAAGTGTGGTGGAGGGAGCATCATGAATTGGGGCTGCTTTGCTGCCTCTGGACCTGGACCGCTTGCCATTGTGGAAGGGAAAATGAATTCCCATGTTTATCAGAATATCCTATAGGATAATCTCAAGGTGGCTGTCCGCAAGCTGAAGCTCAGAAGAAGCTGGGTGTTACAGCAGGATAATAACCCTAAACATTGCAATGAATCTATTACAGAATGGCTTTGGAGACATAAAATCCACCTTTTGGAGTGGCCCAGTCAAGCCCAGACCTCAACCCAATAGAGATACTGTGGAATGACCTCAAGAGAGCCATTCACACCAGATGTCCTAAGAGTATGGGTGAGCTGAAGCAGTTCTGTAAGAAGGAAAGGTCCAAAATTACTCCTGGACATTATGCAGGTCTAATACACAGCTACAGGAAGCGCTTGCTTGAGGTTATTGCTGACAAAAGTGGTTCAACCAGTTATTAAAGCTCTGTTTCGCTTACTTTTTCCACCATCACTTTGTATGTTTAATGGGTGTGTTCCATAAAGACATGAAAGGTCATGACTGTTGGTGTTTTATCAGCTTATAAATATTGTGTTTGTTGATATTTGTGACTTTGGTGAAGTTCAGATCACATTTCATGGCCAAAAACTCATCAACAAACACCAATGACTTGTACATATACTATATAGACAAAAGTATTGGGACACCCCCTTCTTTAGAACAGAAAAATGCACTTCCAAATCTGTGGCAACAACGATGGGAACATAATTCATGTATTTAAAAATTGTATTTCCATCTCTGTTGCAACAGTTTTGGAAGTGTCTAAAATGACTGAACCCATATGTACAAGTCATTGGTGTTTGGTGATGAGTTTTTGGCTCAAGGTCTGCATTTACAGTCACACCAGAGCCAGTGTTCAACTGGGATTAGGACTTGGTTTTATGCAGACCAGTCAAGTTCTTCCACACTGACTCAATCAATCATTTTCTTTTTGAACCTTGTCTTATACACAGAGGCATTGTCATGTTAGAATAGAAAAGGGTCCTGTCCAAACTGTTGCTATAATATTAGAAGCACACAATTTCCTATAATATCATTATATGCTTTAACATTAAGATTTGTACTCACAGAAATGACTAAAGCAGTCAAACCTGTTCATTAGAAGGGGGCGACCCAATACTTTTGGCAATATAGTGTGTGTGTATATATATATATATATATATATATATATATAAGATTTTACATTACATTTGAAGGTTTAAATGAAATACATTTTAAAACAATATATATTTAGCATATAGACTATTCTACATATATTTTAGTATTTGGGAGATCAAAGCATCTTAATGAATTGAATTAACTTCTAATGGTCAGTGTTGGGTTATAGCCTTGCTATGTCTTGTTAATGAATGAACAACACAGAACCATCACTACAATAACTAGTTGGACACTACTATATCTAGAAGCCTGTAAACAATATTATGTCATATAAAGCCATTGTATTGTTGGCTCCTTGAAGAATTGCTCTTTTTTGTTCCTCTTTTGTAGGTCGTATTAGAAAAGCATCTGCTAAAAACATAAATGCAAATAAATGTAATGTAAACATGCTACAAGGATTAATATCATAATAAACAGTGTAAGTGGGGGTAATGCATTACAAGCAATGCTAGTTATGCAATCAGATTACTTTTTCCAAGTAACTAGTAAAGTAACACATTACTTTTTAATTTACAAGAAAATATCTGAGTTACTTTTTCAAATAAGTAACGAAATTTACTTATTTTTCCAATTTATTCACTGACACCTCTCCTGTCCCCTTGTTGACAGAAACTGGGAGAGGAATTTCCTTCAGCCTGAGGCTTGTTAATTTCACTTTGGTGTGAAAGGGCCTTTACAGTTGCCAAAAATATAACTTTTGGGTTTTTTGTTATTAAAGACAAATAAGGAAGCCCAGCTCAGGTGACAAAAAGTAATGCAAAATTAACATAATGCATTACTTTCCATAAAAAGTAACACAGTTAGTTACCTTTCATGGAGTAACACAGTATTGTAATGCATTACTTTTAAAAGTAACTTTCCCCAAAACTGAAAGTAAATATACGGAGAAATAATCATTCTGTTAAAGTTAAAAATACATATTGGATGGATGGACAGACAAATGCTTATCTAAAAATTTATGTGGCGCTATTGAAGGGAGTGATTGACAGATGTGAATATATTTGTTTATTACAGGATCAGTTAATATCCAGTTATGCCGCACTCATCCCTGTAGATAATTAATCACATCTCTGTGATGTTTCAGCCAGTCATCGTTTCATCTAATGCTCTGGAGATGAATCAGGCCTCTGATTGCCCAGTTTCATCTCTTCTAGTGCTTTGACTGTTGAAGTTCTGCCAAACGGTTCATGTTTGAGTGGCCAACTTAATTTTGCAGAGCGATGTGCCAGTTTGTGCAGCGAATATTAACAAAAGAAAAAGTAGTTTCTGTGCAGGTGCTAATTATTGTTTTATTTTATTTATTTATTTTTTCTTTTTTTGCACATCAAACTGCTGATAGACTTGTGAAAACCTCTGGAGAACCTCTAGGCACATTTCTAAAATGCCTGTTCCTAGAGGAACCTATAATAGGCCCAAATATTCTTGCAGGAACTCAATGTCTCTCTTGCAGTAACATATCAACAAGAACGTTTTGTGGCACTTGAAATATTGATTTACGTGCCTTGTGTACACAAAAGCACATTTAAGGCCCCATCAGAAGATGTCACTGAGAGGATTTGCAGAGCGTTAGTGTGGCAGCAATCTGATGAAACAAAATGTTGCCTCAGGAATATATCATCAGTTTAATGTATAACTAACCATTAACATATTGCAGCTGAAATTATTGTCATTTAAGTTACATTTACTTTAAATCGTTTGCGTTTATTTTAAACTCCCCAAACAATTTACATAACAGCCAACTTTAAAGTTTAAATTCTCCAAGCAAATCTGTATTTAACATGCATTTAGTGTTGGTCTATTTTCTGGCCCACTCCTACAGAAACAATATTGTCAGACAATGGCGCCATCTAGCCACTGTTGTGAGTCCTAACAGTTCTAACAGCAGATCATGTGTAATATTACAGTCGATAATGTACTGTAGGTTAAACTTCTTTAACAAATGTTAAAACACGCTTATCTGAAAAAAAAAAAACGACACAAGGCAATAGATGAACAATTATTAGACTACAGTTTAATTTAAACCGTAAACATATTAAAGGTAGGAATCGTCATGTTTAATATTTAATATAGTTGACCAATTAAACATTAAAACTCTGAATGACCTGATTCATTTATCTTTACTATTGTGCTTTCAATTTAAAGTAATAAGTGAACATCTATGAGTGTTTCTAAATGATAGGGTCTGGCTATTCATGGCTCTGTTAAAAGTTACAGACTGTTCGAGCGAATATGAGCTCATTATCTGTGTTTTTCGATGTGGAGATGTTGCTTGTAAACAAAGGAAATCATATGACGCGCATGAGTCAGAGTCAGGTGACAGAGCCACGCCCCGCCCCTTCAGAATGACGGCATTCTTTCCGACCTCAGGCTCTTCAGGAGGCTTCTAGAACAGAGTCACTGTGGGGAAAATGTATCGAAAAATGTAGGTAAGGGAAGGGTCAAGAACTTCTGACATCATATGGCTACACCAAAACTTCAGAGTTGAAATGTCAAATATAAAACAAGATTAAATGGTGGCTGAAATAAAGTTTATATTGATTGATTAATATTAATATACTCAAAGATAAAGTCCAAAGATGATAGTAATAATAATAGTAGTAGCAGTAGTATTCTAAAACAAAATATCAATTAAAATTAGTTTTTTTAAATTATAAAACATACAACATACAACTGTGAACAAGTTATATATATATATATATATATATATATATATATATATATATATATGTTACACACACAAAATATGCATCTTTAAGTCTTTTG
>JAFVLL020022145.1:6088-37182 GCA_021397915.2 Tor tambroides
TGTATTTAAAAATTGTATTTCCATCTCTGTTGCAACAGTTTTGGAAGTGTCTAAAATGACTGAACCCATATGTACAAGTCATTGGTGTTTGGTTTGGTTTTATGCAGACCAGTCAAGTTCTTCCACACTGACTGAATCAATCATTTCTTTTTGAACCTTGTCTTATACACAGAGGCATTGTCATGTTAGAATAGAAAAGGGTCCTGTCCAAACTGTTGCTATAATATTAGAAGCACACAATTCCCTAGAATATCATTATATGCTTTAACATTAAGATTTGTACTCATAGAAATTACTAAAGTAGCCAAACCTGTTCATTAGAAGGGGAGACCCAGTACTTTTGGCAATATAGTGTATTTAGTCAAGAACAGTTAATGATTTTATTTTGTTCTTTGATTAACATTAACGACAGGCAACACGTTTATTAGGCGGCTGTCTCTTTGACACCGAACACACATGGATCTAAAAATACTGTTACACATGCTTTTTCTTTCTCATGTGTTTACGTTCACTTAAGACAAAAAAAACAAAAAACGGCTGTGTTTATGATGATATACTGACGTATTTTGTGCATACTGGTCGATAAATTTGAAAAAGAAGTCCGTTCTGGCCCAGAACAGTCTTTTCTGCTGTGGAAATGCACAGAACGGTTTGAGAACGGACATTTCTTTCCCTCCCTGCGTGTAAATAGTTTAAAATCACATTAAAATGCGAATGCGGAAATCGAAATGCACGTGTCTTATCGAATACCCGGTTCTTAGAAATTTGGAACTGGATCTAAAATGGAACCGGTTCTCGATACTCAACCCTAGATGGCGCTCTAGGCTAGCGCTTATGCGTTCGGCTAGTGGTTAAATGTACTTGCACCTCGGCTCAGAATGCATTTTGTGATGCAAGACTAATGTAAACACAGCCCACTGTGAACAGGAGGTTCAAGTGGCGTGTGTGTAAGGAACTGGAAGCTAGCAGAGTATGGCTGTTGCTAAAGCACGCAGTGCCATCTGCTGTTAAAAACTAAGCTTAGAATGATCTGCGATGCATCGATTTATTGTCGCAGCCCTAGTACCCTCTAATGAAGGGATCTCAATGCACACGGTGATCCTCAAACTGACGCTTTGCCTCCTCCGCCGCAGGTCAAAAACAGCTCGCGTGAACTGTCTTTGGGTCAGGAGGTGATCGGCAGGAACAGCAACGGCTGGTTTTATCGCTGCACCATCACTGGCATCGGCACACAGAACTACTACGAGGTCAACTTTGACGATGGTTCCTACTGTGATAACGTCTTCCCAGAGAACCTGCTGGTGAGCAAGAGACACCAACAAATTGTCCCTTTTTAGGGATTCACAGTAGTTTTTAGTTGCTAAAACCACCTTGATCATGATAAAATCACTGCAACATACAGCCTCTTGGTGCATATTGACTTATAAAATGCATAGTCCTGGTCCTGGATCCTGGTTTTGTTTCCTAGATTTGTTTAATTTTTTTTGTTGTTCTTATGGTTGCCAAGTGGCAAGTTTACATCTCAAAATTGAGGTTTTTTTTTTTTCTTTTACTCAGAATTGCTTGGTATAAACTCATAATTCTGACTCGCACTGCAAAAAATTATTTTCTTCCTTAGTATTTTTGTCTTGCTTTCTAGTATAAATATCTCAAAATTCTTGAATCAAGATGCATTTATTTGACACAAGCAAAACTATCTGCCAGTGGGGCAAGAAAAATAATCTTGTTTAGACTTTGAATTAAGATTATTTTTCTTACCCCATTGGCAGATATTTTTGCTTGTTTTAAGCAAAAACTAACAAAATTTGGATAATTTTTTCAGGAAATAAGAAATAATATCTTAAGTCATTTTACTTGTCAAGTGAATGCATCCTGATTCAAGAATTTTAAGATATTTTTACTAGAAAACAAGACAAAAATACTATGCAAGAAGATAAAAATGTTTTGCAGTGAATTTATCAGAATTGTTCATTTATATATATGCATTTCTGACTTTATTACATGTATTAGCGAGTTTGTCACTGAGAAAAGAAAAAAGTCAGAGTTGCATGATATAAATTCAGAATTGTGAGAAAGTCAGAATTGTGACAAACTCGCAATTGCAAGAATAAAAGTCTGAATTGTGAGAACAAAATCAGGATTGCTTGATATAAACTCACAATTACAAGGAAAAAAGTCTAAATTGTGTGATATAAATTCAGAATTCCGAGAAAAAAATTAGAGCTGCAAGGAAAAAAAGTCAGAATCGCAAGATATAAACACAATTGCGAGAAAAAGTTGGAATTGCAAGGGAAAAAAGTCAATTGTGAGATATTAACTCACGATTGCAAGAAAAATGTCAGAAATGCGATCATCCAATTAGATTTTAGAGCTTTTAGTAGCTAAAACCATCTTAATCATGATAAAATCATTGGAATGTATGGCCTCTTGTGGCTTTTTAAATTTCATTGCTCTGGTCCAGGATGCTGATTGTTCAAAATCTAACTGTAGGTTGTTATGGTTGCCAGTTGGCTTTGGCTTATTAATTTGGCTCATCCAATCAGATTTTAGAGCTACAACTGTCTGTCTGACCCATCATCTGTTTGATTTCTCTGTCTCAGAGTCACGACTGCCTGAGGAACGGCCTTCCAGAACTGGGCGAACTTGTGGTGGTCAAGACAATGGACGGACGGCTTCTCAACGCATCTTTCATTAAGGAACATGTCCACCGATACTACCAGGTAACTGTGATGACTTAAACTTTAATTTGTATTTATTTATTTTACAACTCTTAGAAAAAGAGTCCATTTCATACCAAAAGATTTAATTTGTTTCTTTTGCTGTTTGTTTTCTTTCATTTTGTTTTTTCCATTTGTTTTGTCTGTTTGGTTTCTACAGCATTATAGTTAATTGTTTTATTAATATTATAATTTAATTTTTGATTTGTGTATATATAGTTAAGACCAGTTGCCACACCCAATTTTTTTAAGTCAAGAAACTATATCTTTAAGTCAACTTTCTTGTAATTCCCCATCTCATCCGAGTCTTTCAGGAGTCCCACATTTGGTGCAAAGTTTGCTTTCCTTGTACACAGAGCAGCCGTTGATGTATTGAGCGGAAGGGAGGCGAGATTAATGGGAAAATGAGAAAAGTAGGCAGAGGTGGCGCATAGGGGATTTATGGAGTCTGTAGATGAAGCTTATGAGGTGTGATGGACCGCAGACGGCGAGAGTAGGCCGCCATTCATTTGCTACTTCACGTACACACACCGTTTCTCGCAGGAAGTGCTTTTGTGTTCCTGTTCAGCTATGGGTCGATGTTTTAATTCACATCTGGGTCACATTTACATAGAAAACTCCCAGAAAGCTTATTTGAACATGCTTTTATTTTTCAGCTTTTCTCCTAAAATGAGGCTTACCAAACTATGTTAATACATTGTTTGACACATTGGATGAACTAGTTTTGCTTCACGTCAAATTCTTTCTCATTAAAACCCAAACACACACACACACACACACACACACGCACAGTGTTTCATTGCTCGGCTGAACTCTTGAGAGACTCCTCTGTCAGCATTAACGAACCGCTTGATTCTCTCCGCCGCCACAAGGCTCCATTATTTATCAGATCCGTGTGAGTCATGGCACTCGTAACAAGCGCCAATCGCTTTCATGGCGTCACTTTTACCTTTGCTAGATGTGCCAAGCGCTCTCCCACCCTGTAACTGAATGTCTGTAAGTCTGACAGGTCTCGAAGCCGTTGGGAATTGATCTGGAATAGGGTGTTGATTGCAGACTGGTTGAAAGTTTGCAGCTTATGTTGTTGTTGGATGCTTTTCCAATCAAAAATATAAGAGTTTAAAGGAATATTTCAGGTTCAATGCAGTTTTTATAGCTCTGTCATCAACATTAACATTAGGTTTTTATTACAGAAGTAATTCATCTGGATTGATGTATTGTCAGGACATGTGCCCTACATTTATTAATATATAATTAAAATATTTTATAGATATCTGAAGTCATATGTATTCATTTTGTATGTATTTATATTCAATTAAAAAAATCTCTCTCTCTCTCTCTCTCTCTCTATATATATATATATACACACACAGTCAAAACAAAAATTATTCAGACACCAGATATAATTTTTGATATTTCTTTACTAGTTGGTGCAGGACACTATAGTTCATTTCTGTAAGTGAGGATAGCAAAAAAAAAGTAAACTGTGACATATTTATAGCCAAAATTTCTTCATACAGTGGACTACCAGTAAAATTCATAAAAATTTGAGACCAAAAATTTGATTTGACACTTTGACCTGACCATGTTTTGTTACATACCGTTCTGTGAAAGTTATCTGACATTATCAAGATGAATTTGTTCTGAAACAGTTTAACTCTTGAGTTCTTGTCATATTTTATTACCATTTTGTAAACTACAACAAATAAACTGTGATAAAGTGAGAAATTTTGAAGGTGTCTGAATAAATTTTGGTTTGACTATATATATATATATATATATATATATATATATATATATATATATATATATATATATATATATGAAAAAGATCTGAGGTGTTTAACTACCTGTATTTCTTTCCAGGTGGAGTTTCAGGACGAGACGCAGATCTTATTGAAGCGCAGTGAGATTCACTCTCTGAACCAAGAGCTGCCCAAGAGGGTCATGTCTCGTCTGGTAAGCGCTTTTATTCGCTTCGGGCTGAGTACCGTATGTTTCTGCACACAGAATTCGTCAATGTGAAGTCAAAGTTCCGGTTTAACACTCTCTTTCATGTTTGTGAAACTAGAAGGTTTTTCATGCTAACAGTGCAGTTGGATCCCATTTGGAGAGCTGTGATTGACATCGCTAAACAATCTTTTTTTTTCTTTTCAACAGGCAACTGTGAACCAACAGCAACCTCAGGCGCAACCGTCAGATGAACCTCTAGCCGCGAAACGCCCGCGTCTGCCAACACCGCCACCCACACTAGCCATTGAGCCCTCAGCGCTACCTCCAGAATTAGTCACCGCTTTCCTGCCCGCTAGTATTACTCCAAACACCAGCACTGCCCTCTGCCTGCCTCCCCCCGCCTCACTTCCTGTTTCAGCACCCACACTTCCTGCCCCGGAACCCAGCGAGAGTTACACCCACAGCTCCAGCTACATAGCCTACATGGAGTCTCTCCTCAACTCGGACTTCCCTCCAGAAGAGGGCGAACATGGCGTTGAGTCGATGTATTGAAGCGCCGCTACGCGCTACCAGCTATTCGTCAACGCTTCATTCAGACTTTAAATTCATCCACTGCATGTCTTTGTTTCATTTATTCGCTGTCGTGCTAATCTGAGTCTCCCACCCATGAACGGTGCGCGTGGGAAGCATGCATGTCATTATAAATTGAAGCCGAAACGGACCCAGTACAAAGCCTTGGGGGATGCCGCACTCTTCCGACCCTTTCCACGATCCCTCGCTCCGGTTCTTTCACAAAACGGAAAGAACCGCCATACGTTTTCAGATGGGATAATCATTCACTGTATGTACTTTTTACTTTAAACCTGATTTTTTTTCTCTAACAAGTGCTAAATATTTTTCTAACTCAAGCCAAAACATCATGCTACCCGGTCACAGTTCAAATAGACAGTCTATATCTGTACAGTTTCAGGTATTTTTCTCTGTACTCAAGTGTTCGGGGGGGGGGGGGGGGTCACAGGAAGAGTTTTAGCTGGGCTCATGGGATTTAACAAGTATTTAAATGTCTTTTGTCACATATAGATTTAATATTTGTATAAAGAAAGTCAATTATGGCAGCATCAGAAGCTACAGTTTTCAGTTAGCGTACACATCTGTGTTACGATAGATTCGCGTGTCTTCATGTATTCTTCTATAATCAACGATAAAATGTTTTTCAGCGACAGATGATTTGTTTTGTAGCATACTTGGTAGACGTTGATATTGAATACTATTCACCTTGTCTGTTTTTTATGATTACTGTTGTTGTTATGATTATTATTTTTATTGATTTTTATTTTGGTGAATCTTTGCAACACAATGTTGAAAGATGGAAAAAAAAAAAGTTGAATATCATTTTTATTCAAGAGGTTGAAGTGGCGTACATTTAAGCGTATAGTCATAGGTGATGTTAAACAAATACGCAATCTGCCTTCTCAAGGTGCTATAGAGGTCTTAGACTACTGAGGGGCGATCTGGGTCACGTGACCCATAATGAGGTGTACATACTAGACGTCCTGCTCGCGACTTGGAAAAATTTTCTTCAGTGTAACCTCTAGTCTTATCAAATGCCATGTCACATTCAAATAAAGGGTCTGGTTGTCGCTTCAGATTTCTTTTCTCCTTTTTGTTGTTTGCCCATCCTTGTTTCATCTTCTGACGTGAGCGATTATCATTCGGCACCCCTCCTTCGCTGGTATTTGCTGGTTCATCGTCCAAATAACATTGATAATTTGCTTCAGCGCCCCTCTATTGATTCAGAAACAAACTCTGATAAGACCTTTACAGACAGCACTGTCGTTATAAACTGAAGCCAAAATGGACTCAGTACATAGCCTTGTGGGATGCCACACTCTTCCGACCCTACCCACAATTCCTCGCTCCACCTCTTTCGCTAAATCAAAAGAGCTGCCACACACTTTCAGATGGAATAATTATTCACTTGCTTTAGCATGCCAAAGATTTTGGAGAGTTGGTCAAAATGCAGGATAAATTAATGCAAGAAAATTCCCCAAATGCAGTTTTGTCGTTATTAAATAGTCATTTTGAAAATGATTGCATTCATTTTTATTGCATTATTTTCAAAAATAATTGCAGAAAATTAATAAATTGACAGCCTGTCTTTTTCTATATATTTTTTCATGCATCATGATTTCTTTCATACTATTATTCCTCACGCTTTCCTTTTGACTGCTTTTTTTTAATAAAAACATCTGAATTACACCTCTACGATAATAAAACTTCACGTATGAAGTGTGTACTGAGGTTTGAAACTCGTGAGTGCATCCTCTCTTTCCGTTCAATGTGACAACCACCGTTCTCATCTCAACACCGTTTGTTGTTTTCTGCCCGCCAGTGACGCCTACGGCCGCTCTGACACTAGGCGCAATGTGTCGATGGCATTTGTACTCCTCTGTTTCTGGGGTTTCTGGTTTAGAAACGTCAGGTTGCATTAACAGGAATGTCATGAGAGGCAGGTTTAATGAAATAACACACCACAGCTTGCATACTGATGATGGCAAATGTTTATCTGTGCAGAAGTACTAGGAAAGATTCTAATAAAATGTGAAGTGAAACTGTGCTTTGTGTTTGACTGTGGTTATTTCCCTGGGAAAGCAGTGAAAAACATGGTTTAAATAATACCAATAAAAATAAATACATATGTGAATAAATAGTATATAAATAATTGTAGTAGTAATTATCAATAAATAAAATATTTAAATAATTCCTAAAAATGATCAAAGTCAGTGAAATTTCAATGTTGAATTTATTTGTCTGGAAAACATTTCATTGGCTAGGTTTTGTTCTTGTATACAGGTTTTGTACGTAGTGAGTGAATTATTTTGACTTGATTTTTGTAATGAATCACTTGACCCAGTTTATACATTTCTCCAAATTCAGTCTAAATGCTACTTCAAATTCTTATCCAGTAATCACAAACGATTGTAAAGGTCATGAAAATCAATTGGCCTATAATGAGCCTTGGCTCTTGAAAATGTGGCGTTTTTATAAATTGCTTTCTGGAAAGTAGTTTTCTGAAGTTCAGAGGTCAGTAAATTGCTGTTTATTCATTTCAAACGATCACAAAAGAGAAGATTAAAAGCTTTCTCGAGACCAGAGCCATTAAAAATAAACCATTATGAAAAAATACCATGAATCATCAGAGGCAAAAAGATTAATCTATTTGAGAGTTGTTCTGTCAAATCGAAGCCTCATGACATTTAGCCGCTCTAAATGTGCCTTTATCTGATTAAAAACCAATTAGGCTTTTAAAATATCACCTAATTGTTTCGCGTAACTACAATGAAACGTCAGTCAGGATTTGTTTGGCGCCACTGTAGATCCCATAATGCACCGCGCCGTCGTGACACTCGTGCACAAACTCTTTATAAAGTTATGAATCCTCTTACGCTCGGAGATATTTCGAGAGACAGCTGCCTCCATAGGGGCTGAACTGAAGAGATGTGAAATGACACCTGTGCTCATTACCTGCTGTGTATCTTCATTAGATCAGTGTGTGTATAAGTTCAAGCTCGGATGACTTTATCCCAGCAGAGCGCGACGCATATCAAACACGCGCAGCTGCGCCTCATAATAGAACAGGACGCGGGAAATAAAGCCATTGCTAAAGACATAAGTAGCCTCTTATTTATGCGTTTTGCATAAATAGACTCGTTAAGAGGACATGACAGGATGAGAGTCACTGGGAGTCATTCGCGTAATCAGGTCTGAACTGAACCCACGCGGTATGATTCATTTCAACGAATCGTTCAAACAGTCCGTTTTAATATTCATTCAAAAATGAAAATACTGAACCAAAAATCTTGGGTAATTTCGCTAATAAAAATGATTCCGAACAAAGCGATGTTGAGCGTTTTTGCAGCAACACACAGCGATGTTTCCTTACTGAATAAATTTGCAATTTGAACAAATCGGGTGAGTCAGTGATTCACAGGTCCATTAAAAACAATTTCCTCCTTTCTTTCTGAAAGAATCAGTCCTTTAGAAAGAATTGGTTGAATAAATGACTCAGGACTTAAGACCCTAACTTCAGTTTCATATTTAAGAATATCCTTTTTTATATAATTTCATATTTATGTATTCCAGTTTTCATATTTAAAGCGACGCATAACTCATTTATCTTGTAACATTAATTATGCAATTTGTAACCACTGATAGCACACGTACATCTCGGAGACGTCCATTTGACATCTGCATTTACATCTGCAAGACATATTTTTTAGAGTGTTTGCTCATCTGCAATACGTCCTATTATATTTCTGCAATATTTCCTTTTAGATGTGAAATAGACGTCTATTAGATGTCTTTAAGATGTTTATGATTTAGAATGCATGTAAAACTGTCATCTGAAAGACGTCTGTCAGAAGTTTGTAGACAGCAGATGCTTTCCAGATCAAGAGATCTTTAACAGACATCTTGCAGACGTACGTGTGCTCTCTAAATGCATGTACAAGTGCTAAAAAAATCTATCTATCTGTTATTTGTTTATCCATATCTATCTATCTATCCATCTATCTGTTATTTGTTTATCCATTTCTATCTATCTATCTATCTATCTATCTGTTATTTGTTTATCCGTTTCTATCTATCTATCTATCTATCTGTTATTTGTTTATCCATATCTATCTATCTATCTATCTATCTATCTATTTGTTATTTGTTTATCTGTTTCTATCTATCTATCTATCTGTTATTTGTTTATCCATATTTATCTATCTATCTATCTATCTATCTATCTATCTATCTATCTGTTATTTGTTTATCCGTTTCTATCTATCTATCTATCTATCTATCTATCTATCTATCTGTTATTTGTTTATCCGTTTCTATCTATCTATCTATCTATCTATCTATCTATCTATCTATCTGTTATTTGTTTATCCATATCTATCTATCTATCTGTTATTTGGTTATCCGTTTCTATCTATCTATGTATCTGTTATTTGTTTATCCATATCTATCTATCTATCTATCTATCTGTTATTTGTTTATCTGTTTCTATCTATCTATCTGTCTATCTATCTATCTATCTATCCGCCTCTCTCTCTTTCTTTCTGTGCTGTTATACGTGATCAGCATCTCGATCTCCGTCTTTGATCCTGCTGAAAGTTGTTTTGAAGTCAGCAGATGAAACGGGGCCCAGCGTGTCAAGAGCGGGTTTCTGCGTGACCCCTGGTGACCCCGTCGCCACGGCGGGGCCGGTTGATGTGAACGCGCTCTCCTCTAATTACAAGCGGCGCCTAAGACAAATTCTGCCGGTGCAACGGAGCTGCAAGTGACAGCGTCGCTCTGACCCGTCTGTCTCTCTCTCTCGGGCGGCCCGCATTGATATTCCACTCGTGTCGTTACGTCCAGAGCAGGGCGCTGGGATCGTGCCAGATTCGCAATTACAGATATTAAAATGCATTTAGAGAAAGACAAGGCCTGCTTTGATATTACTGATCAGGGCAGTGAAATACTAAAGGAGAATTTAGTGCTGGCCAAGCTGAGATCACCTGTCATGTGACAAGAAATGAACGGCCTTGCTGAGTCACATATTTGGCAGATGAAAACCAGACCAGGTTGGACATTTTGGATTTGCAGTTTTATTTTAATTATTTTACTTGTGTATTTATTATTATTATTATTATTATTATTAACTTTTTTTTAATTGCAGAAAAATTAATTAATTTTTGGTTTTATTTTAAGTCTATTAAGATTTTTTTACACACAATTTTCTTGACTAATTATTTGTTAAAACTTCCAAATGTTGACAATTTTGAACAGTAATGGATTAAATTAATTAATAAATTAATTAATTCTAGATAGATAGACAGACAGACAGACAGACATAGATAGATAGATAGATAGATAGATAGACAGACAACATGACATTTTGGATTTGTAGTTTTATTTTAATTATTTTATTTTTTTATTTTTATTTTTAACCTTTTTAACAATTTTGTACAAAAATTAATTTTTGGTTTTAAGTCTATTAAGATTTTTTTTTTTTTACACACAATTGTCTTGGCTTATTATTTGTTAAGACATTTTTGAACAGTAATGGATTAAATATGCACATTTTGGATTTGCATCTTTTTTATTAAGTATTAATTTAATTCAAAATTTTTATAAACAATTTTCTTGACTCTTTATTTGTTAACTTCCAAATGTTAAAACATTTTTGTGCATTTATAGTTTCGTATTCATAGATTGAGCCTGGAGAGCCAGTTATAATCAAAAGAGGTGTTCAGCAAGGCTATGTGCTGTCACCAGACTTGTTCTCCCTATACAGTGAGTGCATCATGAGTTCGATAGAAGACCTGCCTGGCATAAGCATTGGAGGTCGTAACATCAACAATCTGCACTATGCTGATGACATAGTGCTCATTGCCACAAAGCAGGAGCATCTACAACACATTATAGACATCATAGACAGGAAGAGCGAAGCAGTCGGCCTCAGCATTAATAGCAAGAAAACGGAGACAATGGTCATAACAAAGAAAAAGGAAAGCCCTCCATGCAACATCACCCTGAAGGGGCACACCTTGAAGATGTTAGACACATACATAGTCCCAGTTCTCAGATACGGTAGCGAGGCTTGGAACATCAATGAAGCCACGTGCAAGATCATAGATGCTGTTGAAATGTGTTTTTTAGGAGAATGCTGAAAATCTCATACGTGGACAGAGTCACAAATGAGGAGGTGCTGAAGAGAGCGGGTGTTCACAGAGCCCTATGTAGGAAGATCAGGCGGAGCCAGGCTGCCTTCTGTGGGCACGTGATGAGAAAAGAGGCGCTTGAAAATATAGTCACCACAGGAAAGATTGCGGGCAAGAGGAGCAGGGGTCGACAAAGGGAGAAACTGACTGATAATTTGAGCAGATGGTTGGATACATCAACCACGGTCCTGATGTTAACCACCAAGGAGAGAGACCAGTATCAAGTCATGGTCGCCAACACTTTCGGCATGGCACCCTGAGTGAGAGAGATTCATAGATTTAATTAAAATGATTTTTTAAATTATTATTATTTTATAACATCTTTTATTTATTCATTATTTGTTAAAATTTCCTAAAGTTGGCACATTTTGCAAATAAATAAAAATTAAAATGCACATTTTTGATACGTTTTATTTTAATTATATTAAAAAAAAATTACATAATTGTTTTTTTACTCATTAAACTTCCAAAAGTGTAGACATATTTGCTCAAAAATAGATTAAATATACACATTTTGGATTTAGAGTTTTTTTTAAAAATTCTATTATGATTTTTTTCCCTTGACATCTTATTTTTTTAAAACTTCTAAAATGTGTTTATTTTATTTATTTATTTATTTTATTTTTTTGCAGAAAAATGGGCTAAAGATGCATGTTTTGGATTTGTAATTTTATTTTAATTCTGTTAGTATTTTTACCATATGTTTTGACTCATTTGTTAACAGTTCAAAGTTAAGACATTAATAGTGGATTAATAATGCACGTTTTAGATTTAGAGTTTTATATGAATTTTAATATTTTTTACGAACATTTTTTTTTGCACAAAAATGGATTAAAGGTGCACATTTTTTTATTTTGTTTGACATCTATTAAGATTTTCAATGTTTTTTGACTAATTATTTGTTCAAACTGAAAAAATGTAAACTTTTTGTGCACAAAATGCTTTAAAGATTCAAAAAATAAAAAAAAATTGAGATGACAATTGAATGCAGGTTATGTGACAAGTTTGCAGACTACTGTTACTCAGTGTTTGCTAAATGTTTATGTACCATTCAAACATTTAGCATTTAGCACTTTTGACATTCAAGTTGTATAACGTGTTTTAGCACATATGTGTAGAATACAATGTTTAACACACTAAACATTTTACTTGCCTGTTATAAAGAAAAAATTTTAGCGTACAAATATTTAGCATAGCATTTGTCATAGTATGTTTAGCGTAGTGAATGTAGCTTGTTTCATTTTGTGTACTGATTGCAGTATATACTACTAAAATATGTATATTTTTTTAATAGTATGCATTTTAACATTTAGTTTGAAAAACTTGCTGTATGCTAAATGTTCAAGTGGTGTCCAGGTATCATTTCCTAAATATATACGTTATTTTAATGGTAAACATACTGCAGAAACGGTACTTGTAGTATGGTAGTATGCAATATTATGAACGTAAGCACAGTTTGAGAGTTGTTTTCAGTCTCTGTTTGAATACCAATGTCTTGTCTGTGGAGTTTGTGTGTGTGCGTGACAGACGGCGAGAGAAAGACGTATAAGCCGTCCTCTAAGTTTAATGAAAAATAGCGTCGTGAGTTACTGGCATGCTAATGAAGCATCTTTGTCCAGTCAGGGACGACAAACTAATCGCTCCTCTCCTCCAAAAGCTCCTAAACGCTCCATTAGTTCAGAAGTGGATGAGGGATCTGATACGCCGAGCTCGGCTCTATTTATTAGCGTCTCTGAAATGGCTAGACGCACACACACACGCCAACGTTTGCTAGCTACCTAAATGAGGCCATTTGTTATGTTTATATATTAAGCTAATTGCAGTAACTAACACAAAACCCTAAAAGAAGTCTTTGAGTAAATTATGTTTGAGCTACTTTTTTAGCTAGCAGCTAATTCTTCCGTCTAGCTGTACGAGAAACTTTTTTCTCTTCACAGACATCTGGTTATAATAGACAGAGGAAACTGGTCTCAGATCAGCTGCGGAAGGACTGTGTCCTTCAACCTCTAATAATTCTTCTGCTTAAAACCTCATTTCAGATACAATTAGCCTTTAACCTGTGAAAAGCCTTGATGGACCCGTGAAATCAAAATGAGAGTTTTGTGGCTTTTAGTCCATGTCTGTTAGCATTAGCTTTGAGGTCATCGAAGTTGATGAAACTTAGCAGACGTACAAAATGTCTTTCTCTTCCTAAAAATACTAATCTATATGATCTAGATTGACTAGCAATAGCACGTAGCAAATCATGGCTCGCCAGCTAGCGTGAACAAGTGTGTCGTCTTTTGATTGTGACCTTCAGAAGATAGGCTGTTCTAAAGAGAGAAAGACAAACTTCATGAACTCGGCGTTCATTTAATTTAGTTTTGCGCTTAAAGCAGACTGCAGGAGATTAGCCGTAATTGTTCTTGCATACGCAGGATTAGCCTTCGCCAGGTGTTCAGCTTCCCTCCAGAAAGACACTGAAAGCAAATGAGAGAATGAGTGATATTTGACCCATGATGCACCAGGGCCAGTTCAGATGATGAATCTAATAAATCTTAAGCAACTAGATAGATAGATACCCATTTAACAAAGATATGTTCAATGGACGTTTTGCATATGTTTAGGTTATTAAATTGTTATTTCGGAATGTTCTCTGAACATTTGAAACGTCAGTTTTTCAAACGTTTAACATTTTTTCTTGGTTTCGTAAACATTAATGAAACATTCCGTTTTATCATTTTGCAAACATTATGGAAATGTTACTTTTGAATGTTCTCAGAATTCATCTGAAACAAGTAGTTACTTTTAAAAATGTTAGATGAACATCCAGCTAAAATGTTTCAGAAAAAAGGTTTCGTGAAAGTTGTATAAATATTTTTTGTGTTACTGCTAAAGTTACGACACTAGATAACTTTGAGCAAACGTTCTATTAAAGTTACTGGAAGAACCTTTGTTGCTAACTTTAATAAAACCTTTCTAGAACATTTAGAGAACGTTTCCAGATAGATAGAACATTTTATTTGATGGGTATCTAAGAATGTTTTGCTTTCATTCCCATTAAGTTATGAAAATGTTATTTCTGAACATTCATTCATTCTAGTAAACATAAAATGTTAGCGTTTTGCAAACATTGTGGGAACATTACCTTTAAATGCTCTCTGAAAAACCTGAAACAATTAGTTATATTTAAAAAATGTCAGATTCATGTCCAACTAAAACATTTTAGGAAAAAAAAAAGGTTTCATGAACAATGAAACATTTATGTTTTTGTTGCTAATATTTTGAGACTAGCTAATGTACTGGAAGAAAATCTTACCAGAACATTATCTGCTAGATAGATAGATAAACAGATGGATATATAGATAGAAATGAATAAAAAAGAGTCATTTTTAAACAGATCAGAGTTTTAGTCTTGAGTCAGTTCATTAAAATGTACAATGCACAACTGATTCACAAAATTGAATCAAACTTACAAACTCTGCCATTGTTTTGCTCCTGAAAGGATTATGAAACTAGTCCAATGCATGAATTTTTTGGTTAAATTTATGGACAGATGTACACTATATTGCCAAAAGTATTGCGTCGCCCCCTTCTAATGAACAGGTTTGACTACTTTAGTAATTTCTATGAGTACAAATCTTAATGTTAAAGCATATAATGATATTCTAGGAAATTGTGTGCTTCTAATATTATAGCAACAGTTTGGACAGGACCCTTTTCTATTCTAACATGACAATGCCTCTGTGTATAAGACAAGGTTCAAAAAGAAAATGATTGATTGAGTCAGTGTGGAAGAACTTGACTGGTCTGCATAAAACCAAGTCCTAATCCCCAGTTGAACACTAGCTTGGTGTGACTGTAATGCAGACCTTGAGCCAAAAACTCATCCCCAAACACCAATCACTTGTACATACACTATATAAACAAAAAGTATTGGCACCCCTTCTTTAGAACAGAAAAATGCACTTCCAAATCTGTGGCAACAACGATGGGAACATAATTCATGTATTTAAAAATTGTATTTCCATCTCTGTTGCAACAGTTTTGAAGTGTCTAAAATGACTGAACCCATATGTACAAGTCATTGGTGTTTGGTGATGAGTTTTTGGCTCAAGGTCTGCATTTACAGTCACACCAGAGCCAGTGTTCAACTGGGATTAGGACTTGGTTTTATGCAGACCAGTCAAGTTCTTCCACACTGACTGAATCAATCATTTTCTTTTTGAACCTTGTCTTATACACAGAGGCATTGTCATGTTAGAATAGAAAAGGGTCCTGTCCAAACTGTTGCTATAATATTAGAAGCACACAATTTCCTAGAATATCATTATATGCTTTAACATTAAGATTTGTACTCATAGAAATTACTAAAGTAGTCAAACCTGTCCATTAGAAGGGGGCGACCCAATACTTTTAGCAATATAGTGTATCTCTTTGTTTATCGTATTAAAGCATATAAAAGTGGGCTGATATGAACAGAAGCCTCTAGAGGCCCTCAGGTTTTCCTAACGCGGCCTCAGATGTGCTAGCTCTCTTTGTACATGTAGCGCTATAAGACAGTCTGACATGTAGATAAATATGCCGTATAATCTAATTCCTGGTATCTGTGGGTCATGGAGTAATCATAACTGTAATCACGCGCGCAGTTATTATGGCGCGTGTCTGTCAGCTCGCCGTTCCCCTCCGAGAAAACCTCCGTGTTTCGCTGCGTTTCCTTCTGTATTTCTCACAGGATTGTAATTAGAGAAAAGCGAGGAAGGCAAGAAAACGCTTCCGCTCCTTAATTATCTGTGTTTGTGTGTGAGTGTGTGCCGGCGCGGAGTGGGAGATTTCATTTGAATAAAATTGAATTTAATCACCATGTAGAGAGCGCGAGAGCAGGGGAAATATTTGCAGCCCTCAGGGTCAACATTACATGAAAAAGAAATTAAAACAAGTAAACATCTTTCTCCTGTTTGCAGCCGCGGAGCTGGAGGGGGCTGCAAAATTGTATCTGCTGCTGTGTGAGCAAATTTTTCACTCCGGGAATATTAGCTCTCTCTGCCCTCTCGCCTTTCTTTAACATCTGCCTGCTTACGTCCTGCGAGCGCTTTTCTTCAAATTAACGTCTAATCTAATATTGTGCCCAGTGTGTGGTAAGTGCAGATAGCTTTGTTGATTACAACAAGAGGCTTGTTTGCACCCTCGGACGGCAGAGTGTTTTGTTGACTGTTGACGCAAATTGCGTGAATGCATATTTCACGCGTCATTGCGTTCTGCGTATTCTCAGAGTTTCTGCTTAAAAAATTCACGTAAAAGGCATCTTTTGCGGTTAGTTTTGTCTGACAAGTGAACTATTGAAAACTGAATCCTGCCTAATCAATATGTTAGTAACTTGTCTGAATAATATAGATGTTATTGTCCCTGCTGAAAAAAGCAAAGAACCCTGCCCAAAACACAGTAGAAAATGTAATGGGAATTTTATTGGTTTTAATGGAAACTATAATGGTGTCTATGGTGTGTGATGGATTCTATTAGTGGGATGTTAAATCCTATTGGAAAAATGGCCAAAACACACTACAAAAAATGAATTTTGTAATGGTTGTACTGGAAAAAGCTAATAATGGTATTTTAATGGAAATCATTGGAATTTCTGTGATGGTTTCTATTGAGCTTCTATTGTTTTTTTGTAGCAGGGGTAACTCTATCGCCCCCTAGAGTACACTGTAAAAATGATGTTTCGAAGTTGTAAATAAATTAAATTATTAGAGTACATTTTAAAAGAAAAGACTATCTGCTACAAAATGTGTTACTTGCAGTTTCTTAGCAATTGCGTAAGATGGAACGCTCTCGCAACTTTCACTAACGTTTTTTAAAAGTTATAGAAAATGTTCGGACAAAACATTCTTAAAGTACGCTAATGTTTATGGAAAGTTCTTAAACCTTATGAATATTTCATATACGTTGTCATAATGTTGAGAAAACTGAGATCAACATTCTCGGAACGCCCGTATGATGTTATACACGTTCTAAGAATATTAAAAATAAACAGTCAAGTAACGTCATATTTTAGCTGAAAATAAAGGTAGTTGTAAAATGACGCAATAAACATTTTTGTAACCTTTAAAAAGTTATATTTTGGGAGAAAATTAAGTTAATATAACATTGTAAGAAGCATTTTTGTTACCTTTAAAGAATGTTATATTCACAGCAAGAAAACTGGACATTTTAATGTTCTTAGAATATTAAAAATAAACGTTCAAATATCGTTATATTTTGGGTAAAAGTAAAGTTAGATAATGCCCTAATAAATGTTTTTGCAAGCTTTAAATGACATTATAATCACCACAAGAATACTGGATATTTTAACATTCTTAGAATATAAAAAATAAACGTTCAAATAATGTTATATTTTGAAAATTTAAACGTTTGAGAAACATTTAAAAAATGTTTGTTTTATTTTTTATTCTATTTTTTGAGTTGCTCAGATGCAGTGACAGGGAACGTTTTGGTGAGTAAACTGGCTGCGTCACTTGCTTGAATTGTAGATATTTTGTGCATGTTTTTAATTAAATTAACAGCTAAATAAATATTCTGCCTAAAATAGTTTTCTCTGGAGTTGTGCTGAAGTTACCACACTCAAGTTTGTTTTTATGTTCCTTGTTAATTGAAAGGAAACTAACCCACCACCTGCCTTCTCCTGCTTTATTTTTGAGCGCTCTTAATCGTGTTTTAAGCCCTGCTTTGCGAGGGGGCTTGTAAATTCATTACGGCTTTCGGTTGGCAGACGGATGCGGCCTATTTCTGGTCTCACTGCATTATAAATGGACTTGCTGCCCAGATAATTAAAGCCACTGTGCTCTGACATAATTCTCAATTAAGCAATAATGCGATAAGAATGAAGTGCGAATCCTTGCCCTCTTTAGGAATAGACGAGTGTCTTCCAGCGTAATGTAGCTAATTCTGTTTGTAGCAGTTCGTAAACGTCTTAATGAATCGGAATAGCCAACAGGGGACATCAACTGTTAGAGTGGCATTTCAGCTGTGTAGAAAAACCTCGTTTAACTTTATTCACAACAATAGGTCAGGAAATCCTTCAGAATGCAGTGGTTAATTATGATAATGGTTAATATTTATGGAGGAACCATAACATGAATGCTAAAATTCACTGAAATGCCCATCTTTTGTTCAGAGAAAGTGTTTGGATGTCAAAGGCAGTAAAAAAAATAATATAATCAATAAGTCAACAGATGTTTTAACTTCTGAAATTAATTTAACCAGTTTCAGTTTCATTCATCAGTTGCTCACCAATGGATGTGAATGGGTGCCGTCAGAATGAGAGTCAAACAGCTGATAAAAACATCACAATAATCCACAAATAATCCACACCGCTCCAGTCCATCAGTTAACATCTTGAGAAGACAAAAGCTGAAACAAATCCATCATTAAGATGTTTTTAATTAAAATATGAGTCCATAATCCATAATAACTCTTCCTGAAATAGTGATCTGGTCTGAATCAGGAGAGAAATCTGCACAGTTCAAGCTCCATTTCCAAGCTCTAAACAAATATGTGGCTGGATTTTGATGTGAGAGACAACAGGAGATGGGCTTTTTCACTGGAGGAATAGTTATTATGGATTATGGCCTCAGATTTGGGTTAAAAACGTCTTAATGATGGATTTGTTTCAGCTTTTGTCTTCTCAAGTTGTTAACTGATGGACTGGAGTGGTGTGGATTACTTGTGGATTATTGTGATCTTTTTTATCAGCTGTTTGGACTCTCATTCTGACGGCACCCATTCACATCCATTGGTGAGCAAGTGATGCAATGACACATTTCTCCAAATTCTAACCAAGAAACAAACTCATCCTAATCTCGGATGGCCTGAGGGGGAGTAAATTAATCTTAACTTTAAAGTGAAATATTTCTTTAAACTGGGATAGAAAAAAATACACATTTTTTACACAGTTTTAGTATGTTTTCAATGTCAAATCTGGGTCCAGAAGCCAGCTGAAAACCAGTGATCTAGGCACAGCCACATAATCGGTTTGAGGCTGGTCTGGAGCCCTGCTTAGAAGCGAACAGCTTGCAGAGATAGAGGGAAGGAAAGAAGGAACGGTGCCAGAGAGATTGCGGGGTCAGTCGGCTGAAGGACGCGTGTTGTTGGCCCCTCTGGCTGTGCTGTCCGCAGCAGGCATATGTTCCCAGCCTCAGCGGTCCCTCCTGTCTGAATGTGAAGGGGGTCGTGGCCACTGCTGCATTTTAATCCTCTAAATGGAAAGTTTGGAAATGCTATTATCTTCCATCTGTCGGCCCCCGCTCACGAAAGGGCCCCGCTCCAACGGCTTGACAGGACCCAAACGCCTCACTGAATTGTGTTCCTCTCACGAGAGGGCAGCCAAGATCTGCGCTAACGTGAGAACATGTCTAAAATCAAACGAATCAGAGGTTTAAAGATTTTTCACTTAAAAACTGCATTTACATTCCAGCTGGAGATCTTCAAAGGCAAAAAGTGCTTCCTTCAATTAGCTGGAGCGCTTAACCGAAGTTACCCAGAGAGACATCGCGCAAACACAACAACATGTATTATTTATACTTATTTCTCAAATCCCTATTTAATGTTTCTGAGGAGCATGAACCTGCATGCCACACTGAAAATGAACTGTGGTTATACCATGGTACTTTTTTGTATACTGTGGTGTTTACACAGTACTTTTTGATGCTTTTGTGACGACCATATTCATGTACCATGGTATTTACTATAGAACATATCCAAAAAAAACATGGTGTTATGTCAGTAAATAAATAAATATATAAACAAACACGGTACTTATATTGTAAGAGATGGGAAAACATGGTAACACTGTGTTACTTTTTGGCACTTTTGCGATTACCATATTCATATACCATGGTATATACTATGAAACATGTCCAAAAAACATGGTATCATGTAAAAAAAAAAAACCAAAAAAAAAAAAACATGGTACTTATATTGTTAGAGATGGGAAAACATGGTAATACTGTGGTACTTTTTGGCACTTTTGCGATTACCATATTCATATACCATGGTATATACTATGAAAAATGTCCAAAAAACAGGGTATCATGTAAATAAATAAATAAATAAATAAATATGGTACTTATACTGTAAAAGATGAGAAAACATGGTAATACCATGGTACTTTTGACTCTTTTGTGATTACCATATTCATGTACCATGGTATTTACTATAGAACATATCCAAAAAACATGGTGTCATGTCAATAAATAAATAAATAAATAAACAAACATGGTACTTATATTGTAAGAGATGGGAAAACATGGTAATACCGTGG
Source organism: Tor tambroides (assembly GCA_021397915.2). Lineage (NCBI taxonomy): Eukaryota > Metazoa > Chordata > Actinopteri > Cypriniformes > Cyprinidae > Tor > Tor tambroides. The sequence continues at coordinate 26,815 of JAFVLL020022145.1, forward strand.
TACTTTTTGGCAGTTTCGTGATTACCATATTCATATACCATGGTCTATACTATGAAACATGTCCAAAAAACAGGGTATAATGTAAAAAAAACCAAAACCAAAACAAAACAAAAACATGGTACTTATATTGTTAGAGATGGGAAAACATGGTAATACTGTGGTACTTTTTGGCCCCTTTGCGATGACCATATTCATATACCATGGTCTATACTATGAAACATGTCCAAAAAATTGGGTATCATGTAAATAAATAAATAAATATGGTACTTATATTTTAAGAGATGGGAAAACATGATAATACCATGGTACTTTTTGGCACTTTTGCAATTACCATATTCATGTACCATGGTATGTACTATGAAACATGTCCAAAAATCATGGTATCGAGTAAAAAAAAAACATGGTACTTTTTTGTAAGAGATGGTATTTTTTTTTGTATTTGGTTACAAAAGGTCATCAAAAACATGGTGCTACCTTGTTTGTGATTATTGTAACATAGTACTACCATGGTATTTTGGACATGTAACATGACCTTGGGGTATCATATACAGTAAAAACCATCAATATATCATAGTATATTTTAAAGTAATATTTAGATTTTACTCAATTATACTCAATTATAGTAATATCATGGTACTTCCATAGAGTATATCTGTTTATATGGATGAGGACACATTCAGGATGTGGTCAGACCTGCAGTCTGTGTGTGGCAGCTTTGTGCAGTCACCTCCATGCTTTCGCAGCGGATGTTATTCTGGAAACTGGAATTAAACCTGACTCTAACCTAATCCCGGTTTATTGCCATCTATTTCATTTCAAAAAATACGGAGGGGTGCCACTAAGCACTAACATACACACACAAACACACACACACACACACACACACACACACACACACACACACACACTCATATCAGAGGTGATAAAGCTCTGCAGTAGCATAGTGTGTGCTTAGACAAGCCGCAAACACTTTGAACTCACATTACAATCGTATTCACATCACTATACCTCATTTTACACTAGAAATTCAATTTCAACTCAGCAGCTAATGCTGATAGAACAGCAAGCTACTTTCTGGGGTCGCTGTTCTTGATTACTCATATCTTCATGTCTCGTTAAAGATATTAGTAGCACAACACCTCAAATCTCTCAAATAAAGTTCACGTAAATAAAGAATCAAGTGTTTGCAGTGTAGACGTATTTTGACATGTTTTCCCTGAAATTCATTAAATATACTCAAATGTGGTTCTTACCAGCCAATAGAGAACGTTCTCACAACTTTCACTAACATTTTTTAAATGTTATATAAATGTTAGGACAACATGTTCTTAAAGTAATGTTTATGGAACATTCTTAGAACTATTAATATTTGACATATATTCTCATACCATTGAAAGAACAACAATATCGGAACATTCTCAATGTCATTTTTACTCAATGAATGTTCTCATAATGTTGAATTAAAATTTCTTAGAATATTAAAAATAAATGTTCATAAACGTTATAAATAAATGTTATATTTTGGGAAAAAATAAAATCAGTAGAATGTTGTAAGAAACATTTTAGGAACCTTTAAATAACATTCTAATCACGACAAGAAAACTGAACATTTTAATGTTCTTAAAATATTAAAAATAAACATTCAAATAATGTTATATTTTGGGTGAAAATAACATTAATATAACATTTTTGTAGCCTTTAAATAACGTTCTAACTACAACAAAAAACTGAACATTTGAATGTATTTAGAATATTAAAAATAAACATTCAAATAACGTTATATTTTGGGTGAAAATAATGTTAATACAACTTTTTTGTAACCTTTAAATAATGTTCTAATCACAACAAGAAAACTGGACATTTCTTAGAATATTAAAAATAAACATTCATATAACATTAGGCCTATATTTTGGGAGAAAAGTTAGTGGAACACTTCAAATAATAAAAATAAACATTAAAATAATGTTATATTTCTGAGTGAAAAAGTAGAAACGTTTTAGGAACCTTTAAATAACATTCTAATCACGACAAGAAAACTGGGCATTTTAAAGTTAAAATATTAAAAATAACCTTCAGTTAACATTTTAATCACAACAAGAAAACTGGACATTTTAACGTTCTTAGAATATTAAAAATAATAATAAATAAGGTTAGTAGAACATTGTGAGAAACATTTTTGTAACCTTCAAATAACGTTCTAATTACGATAAGAAAACGTCACGTTTTAGAAACATTTCAGAACAATGTTCCCACAACGTTTTCATAACATAAATTTGTAACCTGATTAGATATTAGGAACACAATACCCAACAAATTCTCTCATCTCACTAAGCTTCATGTAAACAGATTACCGAGTGTTTTACCTGATTCATATTCAAATATGTTTTCTCATAATTAATTGACCTTTAGCCGCTCACCGTTATGCGGAGGCAGAATATCGTTAACTCCCAGAACTCAAATGTCAACAAGCGGAGCAGGGAACGTCTAATTCACACAAGTGTAAAATAAATTGCTTCTCATACATGTTCCTGCATATGACAAATTGATTTGGAAACTCAGATGGAAAGAGGGAAAATCCAGCAGACAGTTCTGCAAACACGCACTCAAATGTAATTGAAGTCCCAGAAGCCTGAGGGCAAAGCGCGTGCTTTCCCGCCCTCAATTTGTTCGGATAACGGTCGCGCGGCTCTCTTTCGGTCAATAAAATGAATCTAAATCATTTTCGCTCTGCTTGTGAGCGCAGATGATTATTCAATATCAAGCTTTTTTTTTTTTTTAGATGTTTTAGATGCACTATTTCCTGTCAGTCTTCCAGCAACGCGCCGCTGGTTATGCCAATAACGTGTTTTTAATTTACAGTTCGTACCGCGATTGAAAATCCATTATGTCGCGATATGAGCCAGAGTGAAAGAGATTGCATTTGTTTGCTTCCTTGTCTGTGGGATTTGATCGGATTTCACTCTTTTTGCTAGCATGTGGTTCTGACTGGACGCTTACCGGCATCGCTGTGAATCCGGCGCTATAAAAAGAACGCTATTCATGAGGATAATGCCCAAATTACAGGTTCCTGCAGCCTAGCACCTGGCCTCCGGTCCTCTAGTCCATTTAGTCATGTTCCCTGCTCTCGAAAGCACAGGTGATGATGACATTGGTTAGGTACATTATCTCTCCTAATTGCCAGGTTGACACAAAACATTACGGATGGTTTGCGCTTTCTCCCGTTCCCGTCCGACACGTGCTTCCTCGCCCGGAAAGGGAAGCTGCAGCCCTTTTTAAGAACTGCTGATGGCCTTATTTTTCTTTTTTTCCCCACACCAGGGATAAGGTTATCTGAGCAATTCGTCATGGAGTTTGCAGATAATTAGCTTTTTAAAGTTTCCCCCGAAGTCAAGACTGTCCTTGCAAGGGCGAACCTGTCTCTGGAAAAATGATTCAGCTATAAACAAAAGTTTTGAGCCGGAATCCAGAAATAAGCTGGTGTTTCCCCATGACTTGCCCATGATGCACTATTGCATCATTTTAGATGTGTCTATGCATACTGCATAAGTAAATGGTAAGTGTACATAATTCATTAAAAATGTTATGTTGATTATTTAATCTATCTATCTATCTATCTATCTATACACAATTTTTTTGTGTTCTAAAAGCTTATTATAATAATTAAAAGTTAAAATATTACAAATACGAAATATTAAATAACAGGGTAAATAACAAAGCATATAGCAATCTATCAATTCATTTGGCAGGAGTATTTAACCATCCAGCAACAACGAATGTGATTGGTTCAAGCGTCAGCGCTGAGAAAAGTAACGGGTTCCAAATGAAAGGGTGTTTCTCAAACGGAAGGCTGCATCCTACCGAGGCTGCGTCCTTCCTAGTTCAGTCCTTCAGAGTCTTGTAGGCTAGAGTCCTCCTCGGCATATAAACGCTAGAATGATACGCTCTAGTAAGTGCGCATGGCTACGTCACATATGTTCCCGCCCTCACCGTCACGACACAAAAACACTAATAAAACGTAGTTTTGGAAAAATACTTTGTATTACAAATCTTTATATTATTTGGCTTTCTATTAATGCAATACAATGAATCACAGCTGTCTACAGCCTCCCATGGCTTAAGTTATTAGCAGTTTAGCGTTTATTGAGTAATTTACACCAAAACAAAAAATAACATCTATGCTTTCATGTCCGAAAACATTCTTTTTGTCTAACATTTCATAATAAATTCAGACAAGCTCATTAATGACTCATTTTTCGTCTGTTTATTTTCATGAAATGGAATGGGTACAAAGGATTGTGGGTGATTGAAGGTTGCAAAGGATACATCCCATGCATCCTTCAAATTCAGCTGAATGAAGAACGCGAAACGAAGGCTGCCTTCCAAGGATTCTTCCGATTGAGATGGCCTTCAGCGATGTTTGATGACGTGGCAGCCGAGATATGCAGCCTTCCGTTTGAGAAGCACCCAAAGTGTTTTTGGCGCTGTTTTGATTAACTGTATTTGCCGTATGCGGTATTCACATCAGTGTTGCCAAGTCTGCGGTTTTCCCATGGAACTGGGCTACTTTAACACTGTTGTCGCGGGTTGTTTTTCATGTCCTCAGGTCGAAGCGACCCCAATAATGTGATATTTAGCCCCTGGAAATAAGAATTGTATCAAGGGAACCCTGACAAAAAATGTGTATTTTATCCCGCAGAACAATTTGAAACATGATTGGGCTAGTTTTGAGCTAGTTTTGGGCCAGTTTTGAGTGGCAATTGGGTGGGTTTTGTTGCAAAAACCTGGCAACCCTGATTAACCATCAATAAAGAGGAATTCATGTGCAAAGCTGTGTGTTTTTGTTAACCAGTCTGTTTTTCTACCAGCATGTGACTGCTGATGTCATCAAACCTATCTGACTAATTAGAAAGGATTTCCAGCCACACCCATCTAATGGAAGCCACATGTCATAGCAAACACTCACCAAACAAAGGACAACTTAAACAGGTCGGCCATTTTGAGTTTCTTTGATATTATGCTGGCTAGTTTTGTATTTTTTTACAGCATTGGTTTTAATATTGCTTCTGAAATAAATGCTGTATTGTTGAATAGTGTGGTAAATAAACCAGTCGCGATTAATAAGCCGTTGATAAATTATTAACCACTTTTGGTGAGGTAGTTGGCATGTATCAGGTGTCATGTTAACATCTAAACTGTTCAAGTAAAATGTAATTGTTTTAAATGTTGGTTAAATGGACACATTTATTAAAGTATTAATGTTTGATAATTGCTGGTTTGTTATTTACCACAAACAATGCACATGTTTGTATTTGCAGTGCTATAGTGAATTGCTGTTGAGATTTTACGTTGCTTGCTGGAATGTTTTGAGTTGCTTTTATTATTGATGCTTAAATTATGATGTTGCTTTGAGTGGTAACAAATAAACCACTGGTTTATGAGGTAGTTAGCATGTAGCAGACAAGTTTATGTTGGTTTGATATTTACCAGAAGGGCATAAAAATGCAAATAATTGTTTTTGCAGTGCTGTGTTGAATTGCTCTTGGGATTTTACTTTGTTTACTGGTCTGTTTTGAGTGGCTTTTGATGTTGCTGCTGGAATAAATACTGGCCTGTTGCTTCTTGTGGTAAATATAATTTGTATTCCTAACTTGTTGGAAGTTGCAATGTTGAACTACAGCTCTTGACAATTAAATATTTGTGAAAAGAAATTAATGTTTAAACTAAAAGAGCCAGGGAAAGTTTACTAAACTTTTGCCAATTTCTTGCCGGGTTTTGGGTGTTGTAATGTGCTGTTTTTGGAAGTTTACTGTAGTATCATTGATTCTTCATTGTACATCTTGATTTGATTTTAATATCCCTGCTGAATATTAACACAATAAGCAACAGCAGGTTTTTAAGAAACTGCAAGTTGTTCTGCTGTTTGAATTTAATACCTTTTGACCTGTTGGGTGATTGTTGCATTTGGATTTTTACTAAAATAACCTAGCATCAGTATGCATTTATCCAGCTAGTATTTCATTATTTTCATGCAAACACAGGTTGGTTTAATTGGTCTTGTTGTATACGGCCTGCAAGAGGTTTTGTGCACATGGAAAACTTTGCAAATTCATATTTTTATGGAGATTTTTGGCAAAAACTTCAAAGATTTTGCAAAGGCAGCTGTGGGATTGATGGCCCTGTTTCAGTTTTCAGTGCTATATTTTACATCATAGTCAACTTCACACGTCACAGTTTGCTTTATGCAAATTAATTCAATATTTGTTAGATAATTTATATAGCCTAAATAGTATTCATTATTTATTTTTGTATCTTTTTATTTTATTCATTTCTTTTATTTTTTTATGAAATAATTTGGAATTTGTTACTTTTTTCTAACATGAAGAGAAGGCTCAACACTCACTAGAGGAGATTATTTAAACTTCATTAGTTAAAAACAAGCAACGTCACTTATTTTCAACTAGTAAAGCTTAAAACTCTTCTTCTGAGTGTGTGTGCTCTGCCTTTTTTTCCAAATAAGATGTACCTTTTTTTTTGGTTGCAACTCCAAACCTTTTGATTTTTTTTTCTAAACAGGAATTTTCTGATATCCTGCTGTCCAGAATAATTTTGCATGCTTGAGGTCCAGTGTGAGCAGCTGCACTTAAAGCCACATACATTATAGGTTTCCATTGCGGTCGCGAGTTTCTCTGTAGCAGGTAGAGGTCACGTCACCCTTCCATTAGCGCTGGCACACGGCATTAGCCCTGGTCTCTTTAGCGGGGCACAAATCCGAAAGCGTAGAGCCCCTATTGACAGCCTGGGCCTCGTTCTATTGACTGCCTCATTTCCTGTTAGCTGGAGAGCTCAGCCAAGCGTGTGCGTGAATAACCACACTGCACGATCTGGCCTGGTGTTTGCGCGAGTGTGTAGTTTGACCCGTGACTGCTGGGATGCGGACACCGCTGCTCTGGCTACAGCAATGAGTCATCGCACGGCCCAGCCTCAGTGAGCACACAGCAGTGATTGATAACTACCCAGAAAGATTGCTCATCCACTCGTTTATTTATACCATCGCCCTTCACTCCTGCTTTCTTCTGAGCATGCTTGCATTTCTAAGAACACTGATGAGTTATATGCATTGGTTTTGTCATTTTGACTCAATGGGCCAGTTTTACTAACAGCTTGCGCCAGTGCAAATCGTCTTTTGGCGTTAAAATAGTACCTTTAGGTTTTACTAAAGATGTGCAGTGAAGAATTAGCGCTGAAAAGGCGTGGACACAGTTATTTTTGTGCCTGACCTTATTGAATATGCATTTGTAGGAGTTTCAGATGCAAAAATTATGTGTATTCAAATGAATCACGTTAGTATTACTAGTATTTGCACCATTAACACCCAAAAAAGCAGCTTTTGGCTTCACAAGACGTTAACTGATGGACTGGAGTCGTTATTCATAAATTTAGAGCAAATTTTATTGTGGATTTTTTTTCAATAAATCATGATTTGTGAAAACGTTCATAGATTTCATGCACAAACTAATGAATGAGACCATTGACTTCTTTTTGGCTGCTATCGAAAACCTTCTTCACTGTTTTTTGATCACTTTCCAAAAACTTTTGGTCCTGTTCACTAATCTCAAATTTGTGGACGAATTTAGCGCTGAACTCGCTAATCGATTTAGACTTACTATATGTGACAATAATGTAGCATTTTGCCATTTGAAACGTTTATTTAGGCAGTATATACTGTGCAGTATGTAGCTTGCGTCTACTTTGACTTAAGATCCCATCTGTTTGAGGTGTAAACGTTGACCCATGTCTCTCGAAAAAAATCATATCACACATGCACATCCGGTCCATGTATATTCTCCTGTGCCGTTTGATGCTCGGCTGGTTTGCCTCGCGGACGTTCACGCTCGGGTTCCCTTCGGCTGTCTGATGAGCCTCCGTTATTCTTGATCCCTGTCAGAGTTTTTGTGCAGACTTCAGTCACTTGTCAGCCATTACATCTCGCTGTCATTCAGAGGAAGTACCCTCTATGACATCACTGAAAATTTATGTAGCGATTATGATGTTTACAACTTGACCTGAATATCTCATGGTTAATTTATGGCCCTATGAAATCTGTTTTATTTTTTTCCAAATTCCGTTTTTTTCCATTTTAAGTTTTCTGGACTCCTATTTAATGTTTAAATTTAAATTGTATTTATCAAAAAGAATGTTTAATTAAAATCATGAAACTTCTACAATTTAACACCAATTTTGCAATTTATCTAAACTTTTTATTTAAAAGTTTAACAAAAAAATTGCACGCTGAGGGCCCTATGAAATGGTTTTTTTTCTCACCTTATGTTTACTCATGTTTAATTAAATTTTTTTTTTTTTTTTTTAAATTCTGTGTTGTGCGTTTACATTTTTCTGGTCATCAAATGAAGGCATAAAATATTAATAAAAATTAAACAAACATTATTTTTTATTTTTTCAAATTAAAACATGGAAGAATTATTGTGTGATTATTAAGTTTTCATGATTTTAGTAGTAGTAGTATTACGTACATTCTACTGAATATAGTAATATATTTCTGGTACGGTGTCTTCTTAAACCGAACATTTATTTTGACGGGTGAACTAAACTGCGCATCTGCACCATTCATTCACACAGAGACATGCAGAACACGCAGGATTCATTTTAAAACAGTCTTTTCTGACTTAATATTTACAGATACTAGTCCATATCATGATTTAACTGTAATGACCTACTTTTGATTAATTCACCCAAACTTTGAGAAATTCCGTGATGTTCCGCGTTATACAGTAAATTCCGTTTTCATGACTGCATTCCGCGATTCTGTCCATGGAAATTATAGAACCTTGTTTAGATGTATTTTATGTCAGTTTCTCGACCACTTCTAAAGGCATTTACATTTATGCATTTGGCAGACACTTTTATCCAAAGAAATGTACAATGCGTTAATTTTTTATCCATTCATGCATGTTAATTTCACTCGAAACTGAGTTATTTAATAAGAGTAAGATTCCATTTCTGTTTTTTATTAATATTTTGAATTAGTTTTTATTTATGCCACATTTTCTTCTTAATTTTAAAGTTTTAGATTTTTTTTGTTTTGTTTTTTGTCACTTTTAGTAGTCTATATAGTTTTTTTATTTCAGTTTTAGTTTTTAGTACATCAAGCTACTAAATTAAAATGAGAAATTTTGCCTTGGAAACCATTTTTGTTAATGTTAATTTTATTTCAAGTAATGATAATGTTGTTTTATATGGTTTTAGTTGTAGTTAATTATAATTTCCTTGATTTTAAATAAATACAACTTTTGATCTTAAAATCAGTTGAATTGAAATGGAAAAGTAATAATTCTGTTGCATCAAACTTTAATCTTTACTTAAAAATAACTAGACTTACATTTAAACCGTCATTTCAATTCTAGTATTAATTTCCACTTAAGATAAATTAGCATTAATTCTGTTGCTTTGTTACTTTAAACTTTGATTTGATTTAAAATCCAATGTTGAATTCATCATGATGGTTAAAATTAACTGGTTTAATCGCAGATTAGGATTTTAATCCCTGATTAATTAATCTGTGTTTTAAATTAACTGGTTCAACATAGCTTGAGTTAATAAAACCTAGTTCAACAAACCCTTGATTAGCTTTAAATTAACTTTACAATATGATAAAATACTATAGTAATTTATAATAAATACTGTAGTGTTTTTGAACCATACTATAGTAAAGTGTATTATACTGTATATATTATAGTATTTACAACACTTTGTTAATGAATGCTACAGCATACTGTAGTATTAACTATAGTGAACTGATAAACTGTAATAAATACTGTAGTATACTTTAGTTTTGTAGTATTGTTGTATAATAGTTGTAGAAAATTTAGTACAGTATTGGGTAAAATAGTTTGTTTATATTACTATAGTTGTTATATTACCACAACAACTATAGAATTACCAAAACAAATTAATTCAAATACTTTACTATAGTATGGTTCAAAAACACTATAGTACTATTTACTATATTATTTTTTCATGTGGCTGTAGAAGTGTTTTTCTTATCACTTTGTTAACTAATGTGGATAACTATTTTTAACAAATGAAAAAGTATCGCAATGTTACTTTTTTCTTTTGATGATGTGTGCAAAGTATTCATTTTAAAGCTATACCTCATTTTTTTTACCCCTTTTTTTTAGTCTTTCAAAGTGTGCTTTTGGTGAATAAATCCAATTTAAAAACTAGTAACCTGAATTTGAACCTCATGCAGTTAAATTGGTGTAATTTCTTTAGTAAATGCTTAAAAAAGCCTGTTAAGCAACTACCAGCTCATTGGGTTTAATTCAGTCTGAGTTTTTTAGGCAAACAGCA
>JAFVLL020022146.1:0-11189 GCA_021397915.2 Tor tambroides
GTATTCTGATAGGCTTCATCAAGCAGTAAATGTTTTTGGATTCTCAGGAATCTAAAGTCTTTGTTGCCAAGTGAGTGACATACTCCATAAAGTCAGCTTGCACAGCGGTAAAAAAACAACAATCGATATCGTAGACGATAAATACTGCACACCCCTATAATAAAGTATACATGAAGATGCCTTATTCATTGATAGTCTTTATTTATCTTTCCCTCCACGTATCTTTTGAAGCCAGTGGAAGATGAACGAAGTGATTTTTTTAGGTTTTCAAGGAAATACTTCTATAAATTCATATTGTAAAAATATTATCTTTGAATTTTGTGATTATATTTTGTTTAATGTTCTGTTTTCAGCATGGATAGGGACAATCGAGTGGAGCTGTAACATCATCCATGTGTAGATGTATATGTAACAGAACTGTTTTTTCTTACTTTTTATTTTCTGTGATCTCTATTTTCTTTTAAATTCCACAGAAAACAAAGTGAAGGAATCAATGGAAATGAAACGACTGCTGTCTCAAGTGGGTGTGCAGTAGGGGACGAGTTCAGTTTAATAAGACACGCCCACCACTGTCAATCTTTGTGACATCATCAACACTTGAGCTGAACAATATATTTGTCATGAATCCGGTCCCTGTTACTCCTCCCGCTCACCACCAGAGGTCCCCTTCACCACACAGACTGTTTCACCTTTTCACCCCGGACTACATTTCCCATGATTCATTTCACACTACACTGATTTGCCAACACACCTGTAGCCCATCACATGGACTATTTATCACACACACTTACCATCATTCGGGGCTCAGTATTGAATGCATGTATCGCTGTTTAGCCGTTAGCTACTTTATGGAGCCATTCCAAGTCTTAGTCTGAGTCTTGTTTCGTCTGGTCTTGTCTTTGGTCCTTGCCTGTTTTTCTCGTCTTGTTCATTCTCTGCTTGCCCAGATCTTCGCCTGTATCCTGGAGTACTCTTTTGGCTTGCCCTATTTATTACTGTTTGCTGGTACTGACCCCAGCCCATCTGATTACTCTCTCATAATAAAGCCCGCATATAGATCCGTATGGCTTCGTCACCCATGGCTTCATTACAATATTTCTGCATTTATATAAAAAAAAAAAGAAATAAAACTTTTTAAATGCAAGTTTAACAGCTCAACAGTGCATGGGTTTAAGAATTTTCTCTGGAAACGTATTCAATATTGTAAACAAAGCTTTGTCAAGTATCATTCTAAAGAACATTTTGGAACTTTTGGAATATTTTGGAACTAATCTATTTTGCCTGTCCATTTTCTGTATATCTTTCGTTTAGTAGAGTATTATTTGAATTTATTATGTATGTATGTATGCAGGTATTAATTAATTTTGTTGAACAGTACATTGAGAATAAAATTTTTGTATTTTGCATAGTTTCATATGGTTTGTTGTTTTTTTCTTTTCCCTTAGTTTTTTTCTTTTTCTCATTGGTTGATAGGTTATGGTTTTGGTTCATTAATTTTTAATTTCTTGATGTATTATCATTATTATTATTATTATTATTATTATTATTATTATATTATTGTGTTAGGTCATATGACCTTGGATCACCTGGAGGTATAAAGAGTGACACATTAGTGTTGTTTAGTTTGTCTGATGAAGAGCCTGCGTGCTCGAAATGTCACACGCTATGCGAAAGTTTTTTTAAAATAAATTTATGATACTTTTGGAGCTTTGGTTTTGCCAACTTTGCATTTGATTTTTCTACTTGTTTTTTGGTCGAGCACCCATTTGAGATTGATGTGCGTGCTTTTATTTGCTTTTTTGTATTTCTGTCGTTGTCCATACCAAAAGATTTGTTGACTGACTCAGAGAAAGAGAAAAAAAAGCAATATTTAGTGGATCCAAACAGCAGATGGCGCTAAAAAAAAGAAATTACCATTGTAAGCAAATGTACATGTGCACAGCGCACATCAAATTTTCGGGGTTCCCCGCATATGTGTTCTGTCTAATAAAGCTGGAGGATTTCAGATTAACACTGTGTTGGCTACTGTTTATTATTTTATTATACTCAAGTGTTTAGGCAAACCTTGTATGAACACTCGGTTACAGTAACATAAGTTATAAATTCATAGTGTAAATTCATTATTTACTATAATAAAAGAAAAAAAAAAAACATGTTTTCGTCTTTAGTAAGTAGCAATTTTTAACAAATGTTGCTGTCAGCCGGGTGGGAGTGGTTCGGTATAAAGCTTCCTGGTCGATTACATCACCCGACCGTGATGTCTCGCCCATCCATTGGACAGATTACACACGTGGTTCAGAGCGCGGTCATGCTGGAGGCGTTCCCTTAGCGTTTCGACACAGCATCTCGTTCCCTCGGGGAACCATGGTTACAAGCGTAACCTGGGACGTTTTCTTGTCGGCTACAAAATGAAATTCATGGTTCTGGCTCTCATCTCCACAGTAGACTGCATGCGCCTTTAGAGATAAATGTAACCTTCACAGATTACATAATCAGGGAGTATTTGCCTTCGTTTTGAATTGGTTCGTTTAAAAGTAGACACTTCAAGCTTTCTGTAGATATATTTCTCATGTATGTGAAGCACCCCATTTATCAGTTATTTCATTATCAGGAAAAAATTCAAGTGATAGCTCGGGCGCCTCCCTGTCATGCATGCGCATTAATCATTTTCTGCACAAACACTTGAATATGAATAGTAGGCTAATAGAGCACATTTATTTCAGGTTACAGTATGGGATCCGTATTAAAATAAATCTTCACAAGTCTACATCCGAGTATTTACAATACTGTAAATTGAAGGCTATTTTTTTTATAAGTATTTTTATTAGTTTTATATTGCACAATACACACCAAACAAAACAACAACAATAAAAAAACGAAAGACATAAAATAATAATAATAATTAAAAAAAGGGAAAAAAACAGCCTTTTAAGAGCAATCAGGGCATACAAGCAGTTTCAACGGAAAAACGACGAGGCACTCAATAGGGGGCAGACTAGATACTAAGCACTACATCGCTGGTCAGAGTCAGTATTATAACTGAAGGCTATTTGATGTTTTAAAATGATATAACAGCCGATGCCGCTCCAATTCGTTGATCATTAGTTGTTCTTGATCAAGATTAAACGGATGTATGACTTTCATAAACCTGTTTTAATAAATCGCTTTTGCATTAAATAATAAAGATACAAAGCAGGTTAAGTATTATTGTACAAACAATTATAAAATGCAATAGACTGTGAATAAGATTGCAGTTTCACATTTTGCATATGCATTACAAGGTGAATTTTTTTTTTTTTTACATGCAATGATACAAAATAAAACCAAATAAGATTTGTAATGAAGAAAAAATATGTAGACATAAGAATAAATGACATCTCTTGCACTTTGCACTCAGCGTCATGCTCGCCATGCAAATCTTGCACTCTGAAATTTTAACGAGTAGGATTCACTCCTGTATTTAAATGTGGCTGCAATTTATTTATTTATTTATTTTTTCAGTTTTACTCAAATTGTATGAAAGCGAGTAAAGAAGGCTCCCTTTAATAAAAGTCGCCAAAAACACACACCATGATTTAAAGGCTGCAACAGAATGAGAGCTTATGAGATCATTCAATGCCATCATTTGTTTTGCTAGTTATTATTATATTTATGGTAATTATTTTTTCATTTTGTTCAAAATCATATTCTGTGCAGATACAATGAATAAATGGCAAGTTAATGAAGAATAATCTGTTAATAAATATCTAGTACAGGAATTATTATTATTATTATTATTATTATCAGCAACTTGAGAAAACATATCTGGAACTAAGCCTTCTGCTCAATTCATACCATTGGTCTAAAACACCATGGGTCTGATGGTGATATCTAGTCTTTTCTGTCTGTTCAGCTCACTTCATGTAGATCTGATGTCATAAACCAGCACACCGCAGCCATGCCCACCAGAGCAGAAACGACCAGTTTCAGTAAACCACAACAGCAAATGCATTCTGAAATGAAGACAAGCGCTCAATCAGAATATTAGCTCTCATTAAAATAAATAAATTTAACTCCAGGCAGAGCATCCACAAGTTTTATTGTGTGCATGTTTGTGTGTTTGTATGCTCACTTTCATTGCGTAGCCAAATAACATTAGCTGAAATTGTTTAATATAGACTTTTAAAAGCTTCAACCCGTCTTTTATCTCAGCTCTCATAGAAACCTAGACGTTTATGTGATTCCTTCTCAAATTGAGTGCTAATGTTCTTTACAGTAACCCAAAGACACAGGTCAGAGATGTGTGCCTCACTTCTTTGTCATTCGCCTGTTTTCCACAAAAGAACATGCAAGCAAATGCACTCCACTCTCATGTCTTAAATGCAATGCAAGACACTTTGAATAAAAGCAAGGCATAAATATAATGTAAATGTACATTTTAACTGGTTCATGTGGTTGATTATTTAAGGCACCAACTTTCAGTGACATAAATTAAAGATGTTTGTTTCATAACAGGATATTCAAGCATCGGGCAAATGATGCTGTAATTCCCTTACTCACCATAGACTGTAACATTGAAATGTATGTTGCTGGTTTCTCGGCTAACAATAGTTAGTTGATAAAGTCCAGAGTCAGTGGCTGTGGTGTTCATGTTGGTCAGAGATCCAGTCTGATCCAAATATAGCCTGTCTCTGAATCTCCCATCAGCACCATCAAATGAAGAGTTGGTTTGCGTGAGCCTGTTGACTTCCGCTATTCGAGTGCTTCCAAACATATACCGTATTAACAAATATTTCTGTATTTCATTAACATCAATATGTAGAGAGACAGAATCTCCCTCAATCACTGATATTGTCTCTATTTCACCTGTGACATCTAAAGAACAAAAACATATTGTAAGACTCCACAAAAATAAAACGCTTGTTATTAATGACCGAACTATAGTTGTATCCCCATAGTCTTGTGCCCTAATCCATAATACATGTGTACAATACATATATGATTTAAACCATGTCTATGCCACTGTTGATTAAATGGGAGAAAAAAACTCTGTGCATGCTCAGACAAATGAGTTCATGCTGAGCAAAGCTGAAAAAAGTTAATGAGCTTTACTCAGCTGGGCTGCGTTTCCAATAATGCTGTCTCTTAGAGCACTACGAAGACTCTAAAAGTATGCCTTAACTAAAGGTGTAAAAAAACTAAAGCTGCTCTAGGCGTGTTCCCCTAACTATATCTTAGAGGGTTGCTTAAGATATACCTTCTTACCTGTGTGACGTCACCAGGTGCTGTCCACGGCGGCGGTGATGAACTGGTCGATTATTCATTCTATGCAGGGGCTGCTTCCCTGCGTTATGTGAGAAAACAGTGTTCTTTATAAAAGAAATGTTGATTTTAAAGTGCCCCTATTATGGATTTTTGAAAATTAGCTTTCATATTCTGCTTTAAATGAAATCGACCAATCAAATGAGAGGTTTGGAAAAATGAATCGTTGAACAAATCGTTTGGGAGTCGTTGAGCAAATAAGGTAAAAATAAATGCATATTTTAAGAAAATAAAAGTGTTTTTTGACCTTGCATGCATGTCAACCTGTTGTTGGGGACTCCCAAAACCAAAATATGAACCTTTCATAACCCATAATAGGGGCACTTTAAATAAAGACATGGAACTCTTTCCTGTTAAAATGCAACGAACTTGCGTGAAACTTTTACTTTTGCTTTGCAACATACATCACGTCAGGGAAGAAAACCAAGAAAGAAAAATATATGCCCAGAGCACCTCCCAGTGGTCACCACATAAAATACAAGGAAAAAACCTACACAAGACACTTAATAATTTAACAGCTTTTAACAGAAGAGAGAGAGAGAGAGAGAATAAATAAATAAATAAATAAACAAACAAACAAACAAAAAAACACCTTGGCCTACACAAGTCCAACAGAAAATAACATTCTGGAAGAGTACTTTCCAACAAGACGCTCTTTAGAAAAGTTGAAATTGCATTCATCAGAATTCATGGGCTCTTTAAAAAATAATCCAAATCGCAAACTAAATCCAACCCTGAATATTTTACATAATGTTGAAATGAGTGTGCAAACCCATAACCTCATGCCCAAATATATATCACTAACTGGCAGTATGCCTTCACTGAATGGTCTTTTAATGGTCATTTATATTATTATAATTTATTTTCCATAGTGTCTTCATTTACTCCACAACCAGGGTCGATTGCCCAGCAGCTGCATCACATATTGGTGTAAATCACTAATTTCTGTTATTGGATGACCTACTCAATAAAATCACAACACGGATAACATATTATCAACAGCTACTATGGCGGAAAGAGATTGTCTCTTTTTTTAGTAATTTATTTCTCTTAATTTTTTTAAAGAAATGCAGCTTAATTGAACACTGGGTGTATTACAACTTCAGAATTAGATTTGTATAGACTGAGATGTAAAGAACTGTGAACTGTCAACAGTGATAAGGTATAGCTAAGAGTGGTCCAAACCAACCTTACGAAAGGACTTACAGAATGTATACTTAACTAAGAACGTTTCGGGAAACACATATTGGCGATAAGGTGCAGCTTAAGGTATAATTAAGAATGGCGTAGTGTTAAGAAGGTTTCGGGAAACGCAGCCCTGATTTGTTCCTCTCCTGCAATGTTACTTCTGCACTCATTTTCATTCACAAATAGAAGTGAAACAAAACATGATCTTGAGGATCAGTTTTAATCTTATTCAACTAACCAGTCACAGTTACTGATCGGCTCATGGACTAATTTAATCTGACAACTACGAAAATGAAATGATATATATATATATATGTATGTTTTAAAAAATCAGACTAATTTCAAACTGAAGCTTATTCCTCTCTACTAAAAGGGTCATTCTTCAATGGGGGGGGGGGGGGGGGGGAATTTTTTAAAAAAGCTTGTTTGTTTTTTTCTAATAAAACATATTGCTATGCATTTAAAATTAGTTTAATATGCTATATCCATTAAAATGAAAGCTTAAGAACATTTTGATTTTTAAATCATTTCAATCAAACACTGGTGACACAGCCACTTATGTCTATGTCATTTTGAAGTAACACCACAGACATAATTATAACACCACAGACTTTATATTGCAAGTTACTATAGGCTCAGTAACAACACAGACAAATCAGCCTAAATCCAGACTTTTCTAAAATGGAGGCTGCCATCATGATGATTTCAAGATCAGGGGACATTTTGGAAATATTAATAAGTATGTATTTATCAAAATTTTGATTGAAATATGTTAGATCTGCAAGTTATCAACACCACAGACACTAATAAAGTGTGACACATGAAATTGTCAGAAATTTAGCTAACTTTAAGAAAATTAAAGAAATAATGTACTCCCCATGCACCCCTCAGATCAGCCAGCACCTGCAGTGACCTTTACACACAGGAAGTAGTCCAAACAGAATCCGCCCTTTTCTTAAAGAGACGACATCCATTGTTGTAACACCACAGACATGAATTTGGGGTACACAACTTTTTTCTTAAATGTAACAAAATATGTATTTTTTCAAACAATTTAATAAAATTGTACATGTTAAATAAAATCTATATTCACAATATAACCACTTTATTTGTGTTAAAAATGTTATATTGTTGCAATTAAATTCCATTATACCTCTCTAAGGTATGGCGGGAACATCCATATTTTGTTACAAATGCAATCTCTAAAACTCAATTAAATATGTATTTTAAAACAAAAAATGCAACTATTAACAGTGCACAAATTGTGTTTACCCTACAGAATACAAACATGCAAACATTTTATGATTTATTGGTATTTAAATTTAATTTCAACTGTTGTAAAGTAGAGGGACACCACTTGCCACCACAACTGAAGAATGACCCAAAACAACAAGAAGTGATAACATACCAACCAAACGCCACAAGCACATCCAGAGCAAGAAAGCGTGAATCATATTCCCTGGCTGTTTGCCCATCACTCTGAAAACGCCACAATCACACCAAAACTGACTCACTTCATGTCAGCAGCGCTCATGTTCAGTCACTGTGGGGCCAAAACATTTCATTCGCCCCCTGGTTTGATTTGATTTGAGACTTTATTTTGAACATGTAAAATAAATATATCAACAAAACAAAAACAATACAACACAATACAAAACAATTTTAACTTATACATGTCCAAAAAGAAGTAGGAAGCCTCTGTGGCTGAATGCAGTACAGGTCATAAACCCCGCTCTCTCCAAATGAATGGGATGTGAGCCAAACTAAATAAAGTGTTTCCTCATATGTTTGCTTTTGTTTAGTAATTTGATTCTATAAATAACTGGTAGTGGTGTCATGATTGTGTGTTTGCGGTTGGGTCTGCGGTAATTCGATACCACCACTACTGCGCAGACTCAGACTCCAGAAAAGATGAAAGCAGTCGCTGCAACATAGTTTCACTTTGCCACAATGGAAGGAACTGGAGCGCCTCGCCCATCCTTTTTATAGGATAGTTTACATTAAGCGACTGTTCTGCTCGTCTCTGAATATCTTCCGAGGATTAAAATATTGTGTACTTTTAAGAGTGACTTCTATGAGTTTAGTAGGTTATCTTTGCACACTTGGGCGCGGCTCATGAAAGAAGAACGCAATGGAGATTCAGCGAAACAGCAGATTATTAAATAATCTCCATCAATCATTTGTATTACATGCACGGCTCTACGAAAACACGCAGAGGATGATATGGTTGTCTCTTTTACTTCTGTGCGGTAAGTGGATTGATGTTATTCTTTCATTTTCATTCATGAGACTTTCGGTTTCAGACATCAGCTGCCTATTAAGCCTACGACAAATGCGTGAACTGACTCTGAAAACAACGCGTTTAATAACGAGACCAATATTTATAAATAATGTGGAAAACCTTTTAAAAAATGCATGTCGCATCTCAATCACCTGTTGATATCTGCTGAAAATATTCACCCATCTGTGTCCACTGCAGCCCGAGTAAAACATTTAAAGCGGTTTAAAGTACAAACTCAG
The DNA here is from genome assembly GCA_021397915.2 of Tor tambroides. Classification (NCBI taxonomy): domain Eukaryota; kingdom Metazoa; phylum Chordata; class Actinopteri; order Cypriniformes; family Cyprinidae; genus Tor; species Tor tambroides. The sequence goes on from JAFVLL020022146.1 coordinate 9,010, forward strand.
TTATATTGGATGTGACGTCTCACACAATGATTACATTTAAGCACATTCTTAAACCGATGCTTAATAAGCCGACAACCCGTGCTAGATTATTGACCATTGCCCCGTTTTCGAAATTCGCCCGGAATGTGTACTTAACCTGCTGCATTCCGCGGGGTTAATGCGCTTGTGTAATATCGTGTAAAAGCGTTCGTACAGCACATTTAAGTGCCTCCAGCCAAACCAATGTTGTCATCTCGAGCAGGACGTGGTACAGTTGGAGAAATCCCATATGAGAGGAGAATGAGGGAACGTGGGCGTTTCCCGCTGATATTTCAGAATACTCTGGGTTTTGTGCTTTATTTAACATCACAAATCACATAACGTGGAATACTTACGTGCTTACGTTTGCTTACGTTTTGACGTCGACGCAGAACATTGTTTTGTACTGTTTTGCATGTAAACCGGTTAAACAAGTTATTTCAATAAACTGATTGCTTCACGCAAATGTTTCCAGTTGAATCTGTTCACTGAGGTTACTACTGTGGTATCCTGTATTATTTATTTCATAATATGAAATAATTTCATATTATTTCAATAATATGAAATTATTTTTTGCTGATCATTTTCCACTCTTGCCTGTTTTAGAGTTAAGTTAATCTATATCTATAATAATTCATTTATGTTCTGCAGGTGTTTGTAATGCAGAAACAGATGAGACAATTTCAGTGATGGAAGGAGATTCAGTACTTCTACGTACAAATCTTTCTAAAATACTGAACGATGATACATTACTCTGGGCGTTTGGGCCTAAAGAATCGGTCATATCTCAGATAACGATGAAGAACGACTTGCCCATATTTTTTGTCACCGATGATGTGAGATTTGCAGGCAGATTGCAGGTGGACCAAACAACTGGCTCTCTCACCATCAGAAACACCAGACACAAACACTCGGGACAATATAAACTAACAATCTCTAGAGAAAAGACCACATCCAGGATATTTCATGTAGATGTCTTTGGTGAGTATCTCAAGAGAATCTCTTTCATTTAATGAAATGATTTCAGGTTTCATGAAACCACACAGTATTATATCATGCTGCAAGCATCTTACGTGGACAGTACATCTTTATAAATCAGTTCTGGTCTGTTTGTTTTCCAGATGTGGTTGTTAAGACGGATGGAGTGAAGTCAGTGTCAGTGACAGAAGGGGAATCTGTCATTCTACAGAATGATGCTACTGAATTACAGAAAGATGATCTGATAGTTTGGAGGTTTGGAGATAAAGGTGTCCTCCTAGCTAAAATCGATGTAGAAACTAACAAGCTCTCATTAAATGATGCTGATGAACGATTCAGAAACAGACTACAACTAGATCAAACTGGATCTCTGACCATCACAAACGCCAGAACCGAACACACTGGACTTTATGAAGTACAGATCAGAGGCCGCGAAAGCTCACAGCAGTTCCTTGTTTCTGTCAGTGGTGAGTTTCAAATTAAAGGACTTCGGCACAAAATATTTGGAAATAATCAAATAAGCATGAAATATAAGTCATGTCTTACTATTAACATGACTACAGATACAAAAAATGTCTTTTTAACACTTTACAGTAGGGCTAGGCACTATGATATCAGCAGCAAAATAAAATAAATATTACACGGTAAAACATTAGTTGCTGTCTTAAATTATTTTTATGTTGAATCAAATTAACTTTACAGGTCATTTCAACTTACATTATATTGAACTGACTTAAAACAGTTGGATGTTGCATAACTTAAAAAATGAACTTGAAACATGGTTAACTTATTTTAAGTAAAAGTAACAAAAACATGTTGGCATGACTTATTGATCATATAATTTAAAATAAAAGTAAAAAAAAAAAAAAAAAAATTATGTTGCCTTGGCAATTAACTGAAATACGTTTAAGCTGTGTAAGTAGGATTTGAAGAGAAAACGTCTCAGGTTACGTATGTAACCATGGTTCCCTGAGAGTAGGGAACGAGACACTGCGTCCTCTAGGGGTCGCTATGGAGAACAGCGTCAGCATGACCGGTGTCTGAAGCATACATCTAAGCACGACAATAACATTGGCCAGCGACAGCCTTTGACGTCACTACCCGGCGCGACCACAGTATAAAAGGGCGCCGGGAGAACACGTCATCTGCTTCTTCGTCTGAAGCTTGCGTCCGAAGCATGGCCC
>JAFVLL020022147.1:0-15456 GCA_021397915.2 Tor tambroides
CAATCTTTTGGTTACATAAGTAGCTGTGTAACAGACTCGGTCTGTTACATATGTGTAACAGTAGCTGCCTATTACATGTACATAATTACAAACTGTAATTACAAGCTGTTCCATAACTTAGTTACATGGTAAATACATTTTATTTCATGTAAGTACAACGGCTACTACTAAGTACTTAACTAGGTAATTACTCTGTATTATGTACAGCTTAAAATAGTGTTACCTATTATAATATTTATTCTAATATATATTGGCATAATAATTATTGTTGTTATTTACATAAAGCTGATCTGTAGACCAGAGATTAACGATTCAATAATGAATTAAGTAGAAAAGTGTGAATATAAAAATACTGGCCAAAATTATTACTGGTCTAAATCCACTATACACATAGGAAGAGCTAAAATTGCATTATATTATAAAATTGCATGATATTTTAACCTTGTATTATAACCAAGTACTAGGAGTGGAAAGAGATTTAAACTGCAGAAATAATTTGACATTATTGACATTACTGACATGATATTTTATATTTCGAAAGCAGCACAAACTTCATCACAACCACAGATTAAGACAGAAGCAGCAGACTCATAGATCAGATTAGTTATATAAACAATATGCATTTATAGTTAGCCTTAAATAACAGCCTAACACAATAAATTGCATTATAAAAGTATTCAATACCATTATATTCTAAATCTAAATAAGCAGCACTTAACAGTATTCAGTTACACTGAACTAACTACACAAAACTAATACCTCTCACCTGTCAGCTGCAGGAAATCTGTCAGTTTTACCATAATCCCAAAATGAACCAGTTGTTAAATGTTCAGCAGAGGTTTATATTCACTGAGACATTACACCTTGTAAGCTGCTAAAAATCGCTGAGCCTTTGACGGGAAAGTGTGAAAACTGTCCCAGAGAAGGCGCTCATTGATACCTATGTGTGTTTAGTGAGGTGAATTATTTGCGCTCGTCTGTTTGAGGGCCATCAGCCGCACAGCTAAAGCGACGTGTCAATTACAACACAAACCAAACAGCAACTCAGCGGCGTTTTATCTCTACGTACCTCATTACCTGGTTGACGGTCTTCGCCTGCGATATTTCAGTCACATTCCGCTGTCTGTGGGGTTAGCGGCAGCCCGTTTTCTGCACTGAAGGAAAACATTTCCTTAGCATCCCTCTCTCATCCCTCTGAGACTATCAGCTGTGGAATGCCGTGAGGACAGCGAGAGGGGCGCTCAGCAAGAGCTCCTCTAGAGGTAGGATGATGAAACAGCAGCGCTTTAGCGCCTCTACTGATAGGATTGGATGCACAATTCAAATAAACAACTGGCAAAGTACAGTAAACTGCTACTGCTATAGACACCACTCAGATGTAATATAATATAACAGTAATAATAAGAATATATATGAATGTGTATATTTAAAACAAACAAATTCAAAACATGCATTTGCATATAAAAATATAATAATATAATATTCTATAATATAATACTTTATACAGTAATAAATGTGTGTGTGTGTGTGTGTGTGTGTGTGTGATTATGCATGTATCCAACATATAATAAAATAATATTCTATAATATTTAGAAAAAATATTATGCATGTGCTATATACATATGTGACCCTGGAGCACAAAACCAGTCTTAAGTAGCACGGGTATATTTATAGCAAAAGCCAAAAATATATTGTATGGGTCAAAATTATCGATTTTTCTTTTATGCTAAAAATCATTAGGATATTAAGTAAAGATCATGTTCTATGAAGATATTTTGTAAATTTCCTACCGTAAATATATCAAAACTTAATTTTTGATCAGGAATATGCATTGCTAAGAACTTCATTCGCACAGCTTTAAAAGCGATTTTCTCAATATTTAGATTTTTTTGAACCCTCAGATTCCAGATTTTCAAATAGTTGTATCTCGGCCAAATGCTATCCTATCCTAACAATCCATACATCAATGGAAAGCTTATTTATTCAGCTTTCAGATGACGTAGAAATCTCGTGATGACGTTAACATTTTTTTTAAAAATTGACCCTTATGACTGGTTTTGTGGTCACACACACGCACACGCATACACACAATATATGTATATATCGCTATTATTGGCACTATTCTTATCATTATTCATTATTTTGGTTGTACATATGATGTAGATCTGTATAGGCTAATAGATCTACAGTAGATCTGTATAATAATACATTTGTATGAATATTATGTATTATATTTACATTATGCACCAACCAAAATAATACTAACAATAATACAAATAAAGAATATCAGTAATATACATTTAACTGGGTATTATGTATTTACATTATGCACCAGATATTCATTTTTTCCTGCATTTCAGGAGATTATCATGATAGATATTCTTCCTGTTAGAAAAAAAAAAGCCTCAGAGATTCAAAGCCCAGTGCACGCTCACATTATGACGTAATCCTGTGAAAGAGCACGCGCTCTTCTCAACAATGTCGACCACCAAAACACAGCAGCCGCTCTGCGCGCCTCCGTCCATCAGAACCCGAGCAGAACCGAGCAAATGAAAGCGAAAACGCATCGCTGCGCGGTAAGTCTGTCGCCCGCATCGGTGCGTCTGTCTCACAATGCACTCTTTGATTCTTATTTTATTGCATGCATGTTTATTGTCAGGCTCGCCATATCCCTTTAATGCATGTAAAAGAGGCGTGGCGGTACAGAACGGACGCAACAACCATCCGAAAGATGTTGCATTTGCTTAGCAACAGAGGAAAAGATGAGATGTGCAATTGTCAGCTGACTGTATGATGTATATCGACGGGCTGCATGGTCGATATCTGACAAAAGTGCTTTGAGATATGCATGAAGGGTTCTAGTGTGTGTTTCACGTCACTGTACACTATTATACATCGTTTGTGTGGATGTCTGTATGCAAACACACACATACAAGCAAAACTGAAACAGAAACAAAGAGATGAGGTTTCATATTATGTGGCCTGCTGTGAGTGAGTCTGTCAAACATTTAAGCTTTGGTTTTTAACAAAAAATTGTTTATCTAATTACTTTAGAACCTTTTTATTTCGCCCTGTGCCTTTGCTAGCAGAGCATAACAATCTTATCAAACGCAATAAATGGTATTAATGTACAAATAATAATGCTATTCATTGTTCATAATGTGCTTACAAACAGCAAGACAGCTCTAAATATGCTTCTAAATACATAAACCACACAATATCTGTTAGGTGCAATTCTACATTTTGCATGTCTGTGCTTATTTAATTTAGTTCTTTAAAGTCTAAATTACTTGCTAAATAGCTTGGTAAACAATAATGTACAAGGCAAAATAATCCCCAGTCAGACCATCAGGACCCTGATGTGAAACTGAGGCTTTTGAATCACCCTGGAAGGGTTTATTTCATGATAATGTCTGTCCGACTTTATATTATCTCACTGATTCACCAAGTAAATAAATACATTGACATCAAATATTGATTTGAAATTTTGAATTATGTTAGAAGAAAAAGAGTGCAGAGTATGGAAGCAAGAAATAGCTCACAAAATAGTCAGGATTGTGAGATATAAACTCAGAATTCCAAGATAAAAACTCAGAAATGTGGGATACTTGCATTTTCAAGAAAAAGAATTATAAGATACTGTATGAACTCAGAATTGCAAGATATTAACTCGCAATATTAAGAAAGTCAGAATTGTGTATAAACTTGCAATTGTGAGAAAAAAAGTTAATATTGTGAGATAAAAAGTTGAATTTTTTTTTTTTTTTTTTTTAATCTATTACAACAAAATCATCCTCACTGCCTGAAGACTCCATTTTGTATTGTTTTGCAATTTTTTTATTTTTTTTTTCTGCAACGGATGAATTGATATGCATTGGACTCAGTGTGCAAGGTTTCTGTGCGTGACAAATTTTCAGAATACGAATACGAAAAAATGCATACGAAAATTTCGGACTCAGTGTGCAAGGACCTGTAAACTTATAATTGTGAGATGTAAAATCTAAATTGCAAGAAACATGGTCGAATTGTAAGATAAAAAGTTGCAATTACCTTTTTTTTATTTATTTATTTTTTTTCAATGGCAGAAACAGGCTTCCATAGCAGACTGATAAGATTATACAGTTTAGCATGATTGATTGACTAATCAGGAAAGAGCATTCCAGAGAGCTGTGTAATAATCTTTATTTTTATTGGAAAGTCCCTGTTGTTATCTATGTTTAATAGTAGTTTTCTGCCACTGTGAATTCTCTTTTGTTTAGATCAGGAAGGTTTAGAGGAGGACATGGCTGCTCAAGAACCCTCTCCCCCGTCCTCCATGGAGAACAATAAGCCAGGGTTCCCAAAGAAGATTCTAGCCAACAAACTTGAAGACAAACATTTATGCAACTGCTGTCAGAACATTTTGAGAAGACCGTTCCAAGCGCAGTGCGGCCATCGCTTTTGTTCTTACTGCTTCAACCGGACTGTTGGGTATTTCAGTCTGCTGATCGAAAACAGATGCCATTATTTGGCCTATAAAATTCACTTCTGATGCAATGACTTTAAAGCATTAAATCAAAGATCATAAGGGCAGCTGACAAACATGAAATTTCATAAACTACAAAAATACTGCACTAAGACCACTACTGTTAAAAAGAGTCTATTCTGCTCTCCAAAAAATATAGTAAAAACAGTAATATTGTGAAATATTATTACAATTTAAAACAACTGTTTTCTATGTGAATATATTTTAAAATGTAATTTATTCCTCTGATCAAAGCTGAATTTTCAGCATCATTACTCCAGTCTTCAGTGTCACATGATCTTTCAGAAATCATTCTCATATGCTGATTTGCTGCCTCCAGAAACATTTTCTGTTATTGGCAATGATGAAAACAGTTGTGCTGCTTCATATTTTTGTGGAAACCATGATGCATTTTTTCAGGATTCTTTGAGGAATAGAAAAGAATAAAAATAGAAATTCTTCAAAAGAATTTGAAGTATCCAAATCTTTTGCAAAATGATCAATGTCTTTACTGTCACTTTTGATCAATTCAGTGCAATAATAGCAAATGTGTGTTGCATTGTCATTTTAGATCTGGACCACAGAAATGTAATGCCTGCATCAAGGAGGACATCTTCGAAGAGCCCACGTCAATCCTCAAACAAGGCTGCGTAAGTGCAAATGCTTTGCTTAATGTGAAATATCCAGACTTATGAGCATTTTAAAAATGATTTAAAGCCAAACCTTTATTGTAGAGCATACACATTCCCTGTGTTTTCTTGCAGGCGTTTCCCGACAATGCTGCCAGAAGAGAAGTTGAAAATCTTCCAGCTGTGTGCTTCAACGAAGGCTGCTCCTGGAAAGGCAGTATTAAAGATTATGAGGTAGCTTCGTAACAATGTTTTTAGACACTACGTGTGCATACATAACTAGTATAAATGGACAGTTTCTCACTATTCAGTTGGTAACTCTGTTTTTTTGTAGTTGAGCCATGAGGGGAAGTGTGAGTTCATGATTCTGCCGTGTCCCTTGTGCAAAGAGCTCATTAGACTGAACGAACGGGAGCGTCATAATGAACGCGAGTGTCCTGAGAGAACGCTCAACTGCAAGTACTGTAAAGAGCCGTTTCACTTCAAAAACATCAAGGTGAGTGAGTGGTCTGAGAAAAGATTTGAAGAAAAAAAGCTCTTTATGTCACAAAATATTGTGTTTTCACAGGCCCATGATGAGATCTGTCCCAAATATCCTATGATTTGTGAAGGATGTGCGAAGAAGAAAATCCCCAGGGAAAAGGTGTGGTAATCAAAAACATATCACACCGAGTATGAAAATGATTATTCACTAACACTAACACTTAAGAAAACAGAACAGGCAATGTGTATGGATTCTTTGCTCTCCTCTCTTTAGTATGTTGACCACATCAAGTTCTGCAGCAAATTCAGGACTCCATGCAGATATCACGTGGTTGGCTGTGACATGTCAGTAAGTACAGTTTTTATATCTAGAATCCTATAATTTAACACATAGTTTTACAGTTTTGAAAACAAGTTCAAACACAATCAGTATATATATGATATATATGAAGAGTTCAGATGCAAAAGCCTCTAAGTGAATGGGTTGAGGCTGGGATTTAGCGCATTTGAAGTGAAAGTACTTGATGAACATATACTATGTGTAGAGAGCATTCACTCAGTGTCGTTATCTAATTTTTGATCAAGATGGCTTTTATAGGGTCTTTATATATATATATATATATATATTAGTGCTGTCAAACGATTAATCGCGATTAATCGCATCCAAAATAAGTTTTTGCTTACATAATATATGTTTGTGTACTGTGTTTATTTATTATGTATATATAAATACACACACATACAGTATATATTTTGAAAATATTTACATATATATATACATTTATATATTTATATTATTATATTTTATATTATATATTATTATATTTAATATATAAACATAACATATTTTTCTTAAATATATACATGCATATGTTTGTATTTATATATACATGATAAATATACATAGTACACACTCATATATTATGTAAACAAAAACTTTTATTTTGGATGCGATTAATCGCGATTAATCGTTTGACAGCACTAAATGCAGACGTATAAAAAAATACAGATGACAAAAACACAACAAAATGACCAATATTTTAACTAAAATTAAAGTGAAAGAAAATAATAAAGAATAAAATATACAATGTTCAGAAAATAGCAATGGAAAAGTAAATAAATCTCGTATATGAGTTGGAATAGACTATTATTACTTAAATAAAACTATTAAAATGTTCAATTGAAATAAATTAAAAAAAAATATTAAATGAAAAACTTAAAACAAAAATAAATGACTTGGCAACAAACTGAAATAAAATAACTAAGTTGAAGTGCTAAAATGAGTAAAGTTGAAATAAATCAAAATTAAAACTAAATAGAAATGTTTAAAAAATATTAAATATATTATTTAAAATAAATTAATATTAAAAATATTAAATTGACAAACGCCTGTAATAAAATTACTAAAGCTTAAACTTAAAAAAACTTTAATTTAAATTGATCAAACATCACTGTTTCGTACAGATACAAATATAAAACTAAAGTTGAAAAAGAAATAAAAAATGAACAGAAAATTAAAAAATAATACAAATGACAAAAGCACATAAAAAATATAAAAACTGAAACTAAAAAGAAAACGAAAACTGAAAATATAGAAATAAGAGCTAATTCAAAATATTAGTAAATACTAACACTAAAAGAGAACTCACATGATTTGAATTCTCAAATATCATTATTTATCACAGATAGAAATATAAACTTAGCCTTTTATATTTTCTGAAAAGTGAGCTATGATTTCCTGTGCAGAACTCAACTCACAATGCAGTTGCACAATGCAAAATGCGTGATTTGAGGAATCATTCACAAGTTACACGCTGAAGTTTAATCTAATTGTTTTCCCTTTGAGGTGGAGAAAGAGAAGATCCACGATCACGAGCGAGCCTGTGCTCACGAACATCTCAACCTGCTGTTGCACTACATCATGGGCATGAAGGTCAGTCTGGAGGGCCTGCAGCCCCAGAGTCTTGAGCTGGCCGGCCACAAAGCACACGAGCTTCACCAGGCGCTCCGAGACCTGGAGGCCAGAGTCAGTCAGCTGAGCGCCATCCCCGGCCCAACCGGACCTCCCGTGCAGGGGGTCCCCTCCTCTTCATCCTCCGCCTCGTCCTCCGCCGCCGCGCCGCCGCCTCCTCCTCCGCCCGCCGCCACTCTGCCCACGTCCTTCACTCCTCTGCCCAGCTCCGTGGGCGCAGCGCTGGAGCTCCAGCTGCACAGCGAGAAGACCAAGGTGGCCGATCTGGGCCGTCGCTGCCAGGAGCTGGAGGTGAAGGCGGGGACGTTTGAAGACGTGGTCTGCGTGCTAAACCGAGAAGTGGAGCGCTTCGCAACCACCACGGAGGCCAGCAACCGCCAGCACAGACTCGATCAGGACAAAATCGAGGCTCTTAGTAACAAGGTGTGCTGTCTGTTTTAACCCTGTTAAATAATAGTCAGAAAGATCACATTTTTCGAAATGGAACAGTTTATGCAAGATTTAGGTTGCTTACACTACCAGTCAAATTTTTTTAATGCTTTTTAAAGAAGTCTCTTCTGCTCACCAAGCCTGTATTTATTTGATCCAAAGTACAGCAAAAACAGTACAATTTTGAAATGTTTTTACTATTTAAACTAACTGCTTTCTATTTGAATATATTTTAAAATGTCATTTATTCCTGTGCTCAAAGGTAAATTTTTAGCATCATTACTCCAGTCTTCAGTGTCACATGATCCTTCAGAAATCACTCTAATATGCTGATTTGCTGTTCAAGAAACATTTATTATTATTTAATATTTAAAACAGTTGAGTTTTTTTTCAGGATTCTCTGATGAATAGAAAGATCCAAAGATCAGCATTTATCTGAAATAAAGATAAATGCTCTGCATATTTTGCATGTGTCTCTTAGTTAACACACCTGATTCAGGTAACCAGCTCGTTAGAAGAGAGCTACGTGCGTGAACTGTGTTCCAATTGATATGATCCCTACACAGTGTTCATTGCTCCCTATACCCAAGCAGGGGAAATCCGTTGAAGTTTACTTCACTTCGGAACATTCATTCACACACAGACCAAACTTACTAGATAGACAAACTTACTTGATGTCCACTTGGCAGGGCACATACGGTCGAATAGAACAAACGTTGTATGTGATAAGAGACACATACGAAATATGCAGAGCGGGGAGGCGTGAGGACTGGAATTGGGAACCACTGCACTATACCATACAAAAGCTTGGAGTCAGAATATATATTTTTTCTTTTCTTTTTTTTTTTGAAATTACTTTTATTTAGCAGGGATGCTTTAAATCGATCAAAAGTGATGATAAAGACATTTATAATGTTACAAAAGATTTCTATTTCAGATAAATGCTGTTCTTCTGAACTTTCTGTTCATCAAAGAAAGCTGAAAAAATTCTACTCAGCTGTTTTCAACATAATAATAATAATAATAATAATAAATAATAATAATAATTTTTTTCTTGAGCAGCAAATCAGAATATTAGAATGATTTCTGAAGGATCATGTGACTGGAGTAATGATGCTAAAATTCAGCTTTGAAATCACAGGAATAAATGACATTTTAAAATATATTCAAATAGAAAACAGTTATTTTAAATAGTAAATATATTTCAAAAATGTACTGTTTTTGCTGTACTTTGGATCAAATAAATGCAGGCTTGGTGAGCAGAAGAGACGTCTTTAAAAAAAAAAACATTAAAAATCTTGTTCAAAAGCTTTTGACTGGTATTGTATGTGTTTTTATTGAGTATCATATTTGATACATCAGCCTTTTATGGCTCATATAGTATGATATAGTGAGAATATGGAGGAAAAACAGCTCAATTTTATTTAGAGTCCCAAAGTGAGCAAAAATATGCAATTTGGTGCAGATGCTGATATTTATATGGCCAAAAAGAAAAATGAAATTCTGATCGCTTGCAATGTAAATCAATGAGATTTTTATAACACTGTAGCAGATACTTACATCAAATGACTATAAATATCAGTTTTGTCCCTGTAACTTCCATAATATGTCTTAGTAAGATTATATTTAAATGCTTAGTTTTATGATCAAAGCTCTATCATTTCAAAACATATAATGCAATGCAATACAATGATGATTGAGAGATGAACAAATAAATGTTCCCCCAACGATGATCATATTTGATGCATTTTAACATGAAGTGATTATTTATTATTGTGAATAAATTAGGATTAAATTGATTAATCATGCATTTTTTGTATCTACTACTACTTCTAAAAATAAAAATAATAATACATAACTTAGAAGCCTTTTTAGATCATATATTCAAATGGAAATGTATTTTTGTGAATAAATTAGAGCTTAAATATATGCTAATATTGCATTTTTATTTGCAATATATATAAAAAATAAACTTATGTATGCAAATATATAAATGAAACTAAGAAAATACATAATAATAATAATAATAATAAAATAAAAGCTTTTAAATTACAAATAGCGGAATTTTAAGTGAGTATATCATTTTTTGTGAATAAATAAATATCAGTTGTTACGCTACAATATATCTCCTATTAATATGACTTAAGATAAAACTGATAAACTGCTTAGTTTTATGATCAAAGCTCAAAATCATATAATGCAACGCAATACAATGATGATTGAGACACAAAAAATAAATGTTCCTCAAAAGCCTGATGATCGTATTTGGTACTCACATTTTAACATGATTTTTCTAAAAAAAAAATTGTGTATGAATAATCAAGTAAACCTAAGTTGTTTCAGTCCAGTAAGAGCTCATCTTGAAATATTACTAACACTATAAGAGCTATTCTTATGTGTACCCTATAAAAATATTTCAGTATTTCACAGCAAAAATACACGCTCCACAAGCTGAAGGTGGACGTTTGTACAATCACAACTAAAACACCTTTTACTTGCTAAAAATGCTAAACTATCAATCAGATGACAGAAGGCATGTAGTGGATTGTGTACAGCAGGTTTTTCAGAAAAGTTCTGATGTTATAGATCATTTAGAGGCTTTAGAAATGTGCGGATTGAATATGATACAGTAGCCTTTAAAGGGTTAATATTGTCAGTATAAATCTTTAGTTACGTGATTGCATCTTTCTTTGCCACGTGAGAATCATTTATGCTCCAAATCTAATCAAACGGCCTGTACTCACGTCTGTACTTCTCCATCATGCCTCATGTAGGTTCGTCAGCTGGAGCGGCAGGTGGGCGTTAAAGACCTGACTGTGGCTGAGATGGAGGGCAGATTGCGAGAGATGTCTGCTACCACGTTTGACGGCGTCTTCATCTGGCGGATATCAGATTTTACTAAAAAGAGACAAGATGCCATTGCTGGACGGGCGCCTGCCATGTTTTCACCCGGTAAAAAAAACACATTCGTCAAGAGTAGACACAGTAATTGTTTTTGATGTGTAAATGTATATTTTGACCAACATGCTCCTTGGTTTTGTTCAGCATTTTACACAAGCAAGTATGGCTATAAGATGTGCCTGCGGATTTACCTGAACGGGGACGGGACGGGTCGTGGAACGCATCTCTCGCTGTTTTTTGTGGTGATGAGAGGAACGAGTGACGCGCTGCTCAAATGGCCCTTCAACCAGAAGGTACATCACCATTTTTTTCACTGCTTGTCTTCAGACGAATGCTAATTGTATTAAACCTGCAATGAGTATTTCTTTTTTAATTAACACATTACAATATTGCAATTATTATTATGATTATAAATAACTTAGAAGCCTTTTTAGATCATATTTATTGAAATTTAGGATTTAAATATATGTTAATACTGCATATTTTTTATTTGTCATTTCTTATGTTTTTACAATATTTTAACTCATCAAAAAAAACTTTTTTTTTTAAGTTGGTTTAATGTAATTTAAGTTGAAATGACTTCTACAACCAAGTTGAATATACTTGCAAATTTAAGCCAGCAACTGATTTTTTTCCATTGAAACAATAATATACAGTTGAGGTCAAAAGTTTACATCCCCCTCGCAGAATCTGCAAAATGTTAATTATTTTACCAAAATAAGAGGGATCGTACAAAATGCATGTTATTGTTTATTTAGTACTGATCTGAATAAGATATTTCACATAAAAGATGTTTACATATAGTCCACAAGAGAAAATTATAGTTGAATTTATAAAAATGACCCGGTTCAAAAGTTACATCCACTTGATTCTTAATACTGTGTTGTTACCTGAATAATCCATAGCTGTGTTTTTTTGTTTAGTGATAGTTGTTCATGAGACCCTTGTTTGTCCTGAACAGTTCAACTGCCTGCTGTTCTTCAGAAAAATCCTTCAAGTCCCACAAATTCTTTGGTTTTTCAGCATTTTTTTTATTAATTATTTTCTCTTGTGGAGTATATGTAAACATCTTTTATATGAAATATCTTATTCAGGTCAGTACTAAATAAACAATAACATGCATTTTGTATGATCCCTCTTATTTTGGTAAAATAATTAACATTTTGCAGATTCTGCAAGAGGGATGTGAACTTTTGACCTCAACTGTATGTATGTATATATAGGGCAAACTAGAAGAATGCATAAAATAATAATAATAATAAAATATAACCTTTTAAAATGACAAAAAAGAGAATTTTAAGTGAACATAGAAATTTATTTTTGTGAATAAAAATTCACTAATTTTGTTGATTAATTTGTATATTAACACTGCATATTTTATTTGCAATACTAATAAATAATAAAACTGTAATATATTCGCTGTATAATTAAAAAATATAATTCAAATAAAAGAATTAAACTATAGTATATTTTATGTATTTAAATGATATATTTGATATCTATTTTAATATTAAAAATAGTATTAATATTCTGTGGTGTAACCAAGGCCACGCAGGTAGAGAAAATGAAATTAACCCAAAATGCATGCATTGTTATGTGTTTGTGAGCTGAAGTTAGTTACTTTCTTCCAGGTGACGCTGATGCTGCTGGACCAGAGTAACAGAGAGCACATCATCGACGCATTCCGTCCCGACATCACTTCCTCCTCATTCCAGAGGCCAGTAAGCGAGATGAACATCGCCAGCGGCTGCCCGCTCTTCTGCCCGCTGTCCAAGCTGGAGGGCAAGAACTCATACATACGTGACGACACCATCTTCATCAAAGCCATCGTGGACCTCACTGGCCTATAGGTTTTCTACTTTGGTACGACATGGTGAGACGCTGCCTCTGACGCAGGATCTGCTTCACCACAGCAGGAGATTTGTTCCATGACGTCTGTTTTGACACGTTTCCCTGCATGTGTTAAGCCGTCACGAATGTTGCACTGATGCATAGTTCCAGAAAGGGTCGGTAGAGCTCTATAATAGGAATAAAGGGTCGTGAAACACTGGAATTGAACGTGAAGTCCGGTCCAGTTACATAGTGTAGATTACAATGCAAAATTTAGAGGAATAGTTCACCCAAAAATGAAAATTTGCTCTTAGACCATCCAAGATGTAGATGAGTTTGTTTCTTCATCAGAACAGATTTGGAGAAATGTAGCATTGCATCACTTCATCTGCAGTGAATGGGTGCCGTCAGAATGAGAGTCCAAACAGCTGATACACACATCCCAATAACCACTCCAATCCATCAGTTAATGTCTTTTGAAGAGAAAAACTGCATGTCTGAAAGAAACAAATCCATCAAGTCATTTTTAACTTCAAAAAAACTCTTAAAAAGTGTCCTCTATCCATAATATTGCTTTCTCCAGTGAAAAAGTCATCTGGTCTGAATCAGGAGAGAAAGCTGCACAGATCAAGCACCATACAAAACAACTCTAAACAAACATGTGGGTAGATTTGGATGTGAGATGACAACAGGAGATGGACTTTTTCACCGGAGGAAGCGTTATTATGGATTATGGACTATTTTTATTCATTATGGGTTATAGATTTTTTTTTTCGTTGAAAGTTAAAAACGTCTTGATGGAACTATGTCTTAGAGACAAGCAGCTTTTTGCTTCTCAAGACATTACTTGATGGACTGGAGTAGTGTGGGTTACTTGTGGATTATTATCGTGATGTTTTTATCAGCTGTTTGGACTCTTGTGAAAAACTGACGGTGTTAAATTTCTCCAAATCTGTTCCAATGAAGAGACAAACTTGGAGGATCTGATGGGGAGTAGATTTTCGGCAAATTTTCTATTCCTTTAAGCTCTTTGGCACTAAAGACTTTTTTGTACTAATTACTGTAGGTTGAAAATGGACAGTAAAATTCATTAACATTATCGATAGCTGAAGGCATCCTCTAATTAGACAATTTATTTACTGTAATAAACACGCTGATTAGCATTTTTTATAAATTGCAATTCGCATGTCGAAGACCATTTTGGAAACGTCATTGCTAAGTGGATAAATTGTGCTCCTGTAGTGCAAAACTGTTTTTTTGAGGGTCAAGGGGGTTTTAATTGTTACACAGTAAGTATAGTGAGGGTCATGATGGTGGATTTCCTTTAATCAGTGTTTGGGTACATCTGTGGAAGATAGTTTGAAGTTTAAAGGTAAAAATCCTATCAATCTTACCGTAGGTGTCTGTGAAATCAGCGGTCCTGGGCAGGAGTCCTGTGCACATGAATATTCGAGTTCTTACGTTGCGTTTTGTATATTTGTAAGAAACAACGACAAGTCTTGTTATTACTTTTGTAAATAGGAATATTTATACAGTTTACATGCTTGAGTTTGTAGTGCTTGCCGGCTTCATGGAGTGCGAGTTTGTATTTGATTCCTTTTAAATTCCTCTCCCTGCCAAACGACGTACAGTACGAGGCAGTTTGCGTATTTTCTAGGCTAAATTGAGATGTTTACACAGGACCAAGCGTTTGAAAACTTTTGCTATACAATTGTCTTTTATATTTGGCATTGGGGGTGTAACTAGTTAACCAGAATCCACTGATTTTAAACCAGTTATGACAACTATTGAAACTTCTCTGTGCATGGGAGGCCTCAATCTGCAAATGCACATGATATTTATCACACACAGTTTACTCATCCAGTGAGTGACGACACCACTGCTGACATACTTTAGAGATGGATAAAATAAATATTAAACATAATGATTATTATTCCATGATACACTGCTTCTATTCTCAAAAGATAAAAGCAGATATATTCATACTATATAAGAGATCGATATGTATCTTTATAGATAACCATAAACTCTCAAAGTGAGGGATCTTTATACAGTAAATGTATATACAGTTTACATCTATTTTATTATATTTAATGCATATTATTTCTATAGCTGTACATGTGCAGTCATGGTGGTTTAAAACTAATTTTAACAACTTCTTAGTAAATTGTCAGCAATGCAGATTAATTTGTACATGCGATGCCTTGCGATAACCTAAATCCGATCACTCGATAGGAGAAATAGTTCATCTCTGCAATACCGACGAAGCTCAACTATAGGGCATTTATTAAAAGGGACGAAATAAATGATGCCAGACATGAAAAAGAGATGCTGTGTTTCTGTGACATTATTTGTGCCAAATATGCATAGTGAAGTGCTGTTAGAGTTATTCTGTCCTTTAATGAAAACGGATTGAATGTATGTCAAACTCAACATGTGCAATTTTATAAAAACAAAAAGCTAATATCACTTTATTGTTTTTCTCTTTAAATTGAGATTTGTGCCAGGTGGAAATTTTCAAGTACGTATATTACACGGCAAATTATAAACTTACAGATTTGTAAAATTCATAACAACGGACAGCTGATTCAAAATATTTATGTCACGAATCCCGGCCATGCTCTTCCGTTTTGCTCGCCACCAGATGTCACTCACTCACCACTCGGACTCTTACACCATAGCACACAGGACTACAGTTCCCATAATCC
>JAFVLL020022148.1:0-33885 GCA_021397915.2 Tor tambroides
TCGTCTATAACGCCATTGTTCTCTGCACAGCTTTCATGGAACCAACGTGAACAGACTGCACAAGAAAGCCAGTCCTCTGTGGCCTTGGGGTCCTGTGTGTTACCATATGAATTCTGGCAGATAGCACAAGCATCCTGGTTCACCTGTCTAGTTTTCTTTGTAGTTTTTTCCTTTTTCCCCTTGTTCTTTACCACTCTTTCTTGGATGAAAGAAAAATGGGCATCGCTAGTCAAATCATAGGAAGGAGGCTTTGCCCTCTGGCGGCTGGTAGTTGGGCGTTCTCTGACAGAAAGTGTGATCAGTAGTTTAAAGGAGAAATCTGGCTGTGTCACCACTTCAGCTTCCTCTGCCAGAGGTGGTGGGGTTACAGTGGCGGACAGTGGAAGGTATTGCGGAGACTGTGGAGCAGGGGAGATTTCTGGCTCAACAGCATCATGCAGAGGGTGGCAAGGGGCATGCTCTGGAAGATCCCACTTTTGTGGATGGCAGGAATCATCATCCCTATCATCATCATCATCACGTGGAGGACGACATGAGGTTTCTGGTGCAGGAGAGGGCACCTCATCTGGTTCCACTGGAGTCTCTCCAAAGGATCTCTCAGTTGTTTGTGATGGTATGAAAAGGTCTTTATTGATCTTAGCCGGGTTAAATGAGAATATCCCTGACCCACGAAATCCAGCCAGGGCATTCGATGGTGTAGCAGCTTTCTTCCAGGCCTTAGAAAACAGAGGCATGAACAATACCCTGTCAAGCCGTTTTCCATCGTGGTCCTTCGTCCTTCAAGCCTCCAGTAATGTTTTAAGCTCTTGAACAGCGCTCTATCTGCCGGCTGTAGATAGTGAGTAGTGTGAGGAGGCAGGGCAAACACACAGAGGTTGTTCTGCTTCATAATATTTAAAAAGTCGATGTTGTAGACATGAGAGGCATGACCATCAACAGGGAGCAGGTGTGGCCGTGGATCATTTCGTGGAAGGCTTTGTACAAACCACTTTCCCCATTCTGTAAATAACTCTGCATTTATCCAACCATTATCAGACATCCTTAGGTACGTGTTGTTGGGGGCCCCAAAAAGCCAGTCTGCCCTCAGCCTCTTGCCTTTGAATATAAAGAATGTTGGTCCATATCCACCAGCATCATTAATGCTGGCAAGACAGGTCGTAGTCTCACCCTTCTCACCACCGGTAACCTCAAAACAAGGCGACCCAACCTCAGCAATCACCCTAGTTGACAGGAAGTGGTCCTGGAGCCCCGTTTCATCACAGTTCCATATATGATCAGGAGCATTCTCCAACTCCAGATTCTCAATAGTGTTCTTATATTTTTCAAACCAGTCTTTCACCACAGTGGGGTTGAATCCTGCAGCTCTCGAGGCTGAGAGTGCCTCTGGTTTTCAGATACTCAGGTTCTTGTTTCATTTCAAAAAACCCTGAAACCATTTGTAACCAGCCTTTTCTTTATTTTTGCTGAATCCCCTAATTCCTTTCTTTTCTGCAAACTGGTAGGCCAGCTTCTGTATCCGTGTTTTCCTAATGTACATAGAAGATGCCCCAGTTCAGCTTCATCCTCTCTGTTAATCAGTGGTTTTCTTCCTATTGTATGGTGAAAGTGGCCATTGGCTTTTATCCTGCGCTGGAGAGTTGATTTAGAGACATTCCATGCTCTGGCCAACAGTCTCAACTGAGGGATCCCACCATCTTCAATGATCTGCCTTAACTCCTCTATGGCTCCTTTCATCCTGTCCTGCCTCCACTGATTTAGTTTCCTTCTCTCATGCTTTCCCTGATTCTGCCTCTCTCTCTGCATCTCACAATTTCTCCCTTTCTCCTCTTTGCCATTGTAATCTGAAATACATTTCATTGAATTAATCATTAGATGCATAACATAAAGTGGAATGGCTTTATTGGCTTTACAACCTGTATTTTCTATCCCCATCACCCTTACCCTACACTCAAACCCACCCCTCACACAAAACTTTCTGCTATTTTAGATTTTATATTCCATAATAACACTAAAACTCTGTCAATAACCATGTTTGTCCCACAAACCAAGCCCCACCACACATTTTTGACTGACTAAAGTACTGTCCCACATTAGGCTAATCATACAGTCCCACTTTTCAAAGCCACATTTCCTAAAGTGGGACACTAGGAAATTTGATAAAAATATAAAATATATAGTTTATACATACAAAATTATACTATATTTTGATGGACAAACATTCCATAAGCACATCAAACCAAAAAGTAGCAGGACTGTTTTGTTTAAAATGAATTTATACTCCTTAATATCAAGTTTGTCAAAAGTTGTCACTGACCTTTGGGTGGTCTTCACACAATGTGCTTCCTGTCAGATGATTGCTCCGCCCTCAAATATGATTGGACATTTCAGAGGTCATGTGATTTTGATCACATGACACCACAGCTTTGGATAACAAATAGTTTTACTGGCATTCATGTATTTATGGGGGAGCTACAAACACTAGACCTTAGGTGTCCCACATTAGGCAGTGTCCCACTTTAGGGTAATTCACCCTATACTGTGCTAAAAAGACCATTTGAGATGAGCTTTTCACTGACTGTGATGACTAGTTTCAACAGTTGTTAACATCGGCATTTTTTAATTCATTTTTTAATTACATTTATAACACTATAGCCTACTTTGTGTCGTATTACTTTAATGTATATTAAAAGTAGTTAACGCTGCTGCATAAGTGTAAGTGCCGAGGGAGTGATGGCATATGTAGCCTATCTCTTCCGACCAGTCTCTCTATATTTTCCTTCTTTTGCAAGGTTATAGAAAAGCTATCATGGATTTTTTTTTCTTTTGCTATTGGAGCAAATAAGAGCGCAAAAATGATATTTGTTGTAGTTTCTGTTCACCACTGTAGAAGTTCACTCAACTATGACGACTTCTGCTTCTGAGAACCCTCTGTAAATGTGAAAAGGGTCCATTAAATTCCATTTAAAATGTCAATCCCCCTGAAAGTCATTGTATAAATTCCACACTGCCTAATCTTGCCCTTAAAAAATGGCTTCAGGTGGTGCATCCATCCAGGTTGATTTAGCCTAGTTACATAAAATACTAATTTGACTTCAATTAAACCTGTCGATTTAGACATTACCACAGGAAGCACATTTTTGCATTTCTTTGCCCAAACTGTGGTATAGGCCTACTCAGCACATAATTAGCAACTGTATTACAATAAACTGCCATTTTAAATGAATACACTCTTTGAGATATGCTACAGTAGCAAATTAAAGTAATTTAAAACCATTGAAAAAGTAATAAGAAGTGTAATGCTGGCTGCAGGGAGCTCTGACTGGCACTGTCCACTGACTCTGGTGCTGAAACCAGAGAAGCTCCTCAGGATGAGAGGGATCCTGAAACAATTCATTGTAATTAAGGGTAATGAAAGCAACACCTTTTTTAGCCGGAGGTCTGGAATATAGATGCAAGTCAGCACGTCTTGACTTCAATAAACTATACTGTGCCATCAGGCAACGCTAATTGGTCATTACGTTCCCCTAAAATTGGTTCAATCGATCTTAATGAGCTTTTGTGAAGGTGATTTTTTTTTTTCCAACTTGCAGGCTCAAGACTTTCTCATTCAACAATACATGGATTACCCAAGTAAGCAAATCTTGCATTGGCTTATTTAAACAAGATTTTAATGTATCTGTATAAGGTTTAAATGTACTTGTTTGTATTTGCACAGGAAGCACTTATTTTCCTAGCAGATTACATTGTAAATTACAAATTGCTTTGATCTGTTGATCAAATCAGTTTCCTATGTGAACTTCACAAGTCGCTGTGGATAAGAGCATCTGCTAAACACTTTAAATGTAAATGCAGCACTATTTATTTTTCTCACCCGCTCTCTGGCTGTGTACCAATGAAACAAAAATTTTGTGCAAGTATACGGCACAAATGTGTTATCATCATGCACAGGAGCCACTGAAGTTACTGTCTGCTTCAGCAGCACTCTGAACTGCTGATGTGCCATTATCTCCAGGGTACAAATTCTTTTGTGTACATTTCAAAAAGAAGAAATACCAAATACCAATTTCTCATTATGAAAAGATGCCCATGCAATCATTATGAAGCAAAGACTTTTCTGTCATTTAAAAGAAAAAGGCTCGTTGAATTGTATTCATGGAGTTACTGGATATCTAATCTTTTTAAGTTTTGCCCCCAGCTGGGTTCTCGTCTCCTATTCTCTCACTCTTATGCAGCCCCTTCACTCTATCTGCTCTCTTTTTCCTGTCACTCTCTCTCTCTTTCATATATCCTGATGAAATTATGAAATATTAAACAGACTTTTTTGGTCCATATTCCTGCCTTCCTCCAGTTGCTTTGTGTGTTTCTTACTACAAGGCGAAAAGGAGACTGGCATGACATGACAGAAATGAACTGAAACATGCACATACAGACGCACAAACATAAGATGTGAATTCTAGGGGTCACAAACAGTATATTTGGATTTAAACATACTGAAGCAATGACTGGAACTTTCTCAGCCAGTGTAGACAGAGAAATGAAATATTCAGCAATCTAAATGTAAATGTAAGAGAAATTTATTGTTGGGTTTTCTGCACAATTACAGCATGCTAAATTTATTGGCTGTTCCTGCTGATAGTGTGAGACAGAAAGAGAGTTAACTTGAGAAAGGGCAAGAGACGAGCCACAACGGAAGCATGACATGAATCTATAACACTGCATTTTTTTGTTACTTTATATATGTGAATACATACTATATCCATAATGTACATATGAGTACATGAGTTCACATTTTCCATTACTTTAGAACACATTTTGCTGATCCATTACTATGAATCAATGGTTCTCAACTGGGGGGTTGCAGAGGGACCACCTTCCACCTCCATTACACTGTTATCAGTCGCCGATTGTGGTTCAATGGGTCCTGAAGCAAAACCAGTTGAGAACACAAGTTGGAACTTAAACGAATAGTTCAGCCAAAGATGAAAATGTTGCCATCATTCCTATGTCATTTCAAGCTTTTGAGATATTGTGGAAATAGCTTGGCAGTATAAATCACCATCCAATTTACTTGTATAAAAAAAGAACAGCTCAGAAATGTTGCTTAACATCATCTTTTGTGTTTCTCGCAAGAAAGACTACCAGAAGTATTTGGAAATTAATGAACATAAGTATATGAAGACAAAATGTTTAATTTTAACTAAACTATTTTACCTAAAATGAAATAAAATAAAATAACCTGTTACTATTACCATGAACTGCACAGGTTCAACAATAGATTTTGGAATACTGACACCTTAGTTTTACATTACACTTCATTTTCTAAATGTCTCTTGAATGTGGTCAGCACAAATCATGTTGGCAATTGTTCTCTCCCCTCTTTTATTCGATAAGCCTATTAATTTTGATATCCAAAATGAGCACAATTACACGGTTAGTTGCATTTTATTATTTGCATTTAGTATTGTTTTTCTTGCTGTCTGTGACCCTATCAAAAAAAAAAAACAACAACTACTGTACATAATCTTAGGTAGGCACTACGCTTTCCCCCTAAAAAGAAACTTTTAATGAGCCTCATTATACTGAATTCAGCTATGCAAACACAAAGAAAGACAGTGAACTACAATCCATCAGAAGCTGATAACAGAACACCTACAGACCCCCCAAAATCAGGTCACACGCACACATACTCTCAGACACATGACCATTAAATATAGACACAAACACACACACAAGACAGAAAAGTGAAGCTGCAGATGAAAGGCTGGGATTCCAGTGGTTGAATTTCATTCCGGCTGGCTTTATGTGCCCTGACTCCGACTGGGAATTTCATTACAGAAAACCACTCCTGTGTGAGAGACAACCCCAGGTTATACATCCAGTAAGGTGAGTGTGTGGGTGTGAAAATCTGTGCTTGTGTGTGTGTTTATTGCAGGCCCAGTAACACTCAGTAAAAATACATAAAGTGAAGGTCAGAAGACAGCGGACCCCTCTCACACCCATGCAAAGGCAGTTTTCTAGTCTATGAAGCGACACACATGTTGCGTCTTTGAGTTTTGGCTTTCTGCAACTGCAGAGAGTCCAAAAAGCATATTTCCAACACTCAGTCATATTTAAAGAAATTATTTGTAATGAAAATCTGTCATTCACTTACACAGAACCAAATTAATTGGGAGAGAAAATAAGATATTTACTGTATAAGAGTACCACATCAGTTATTGACACATTTGATATTACTTCATTTATTGGTATCATTCAATATTTATTTATATGTGATCATTTAATTTTTTATATTTAGTTTTCCTTTGCATCATCTAATGCTCACTTAAAGTTAATCTTTAATAACAATAACATTTAATAACACTGTTAAATGTAATCCTTAGCCAACACAAAATGAGTATTCATTTTTCATACAGTACATAGTGTTGTGAATCCTAAATTTACTTGAAGCATTTTAATGATCCATTTTAGTTTTTAGTGTTTTATTTTTCATTTATTTACACAAAATAGTATAGAATTTTAATATCAGCCATTTAATATTTATCAGACATAACATGAAAATAATTACTGCTTATTAACCATAAATGTAACAGTACATCCCTACACAATAGAAGCTCTTCCAGTCCAAGTTGCTGTTGGATTCTATACACTGAAAGTAAATGACTACAGTTGTCAAACAAGTGTTCTATATAGGCTATATGGCTTCAATACAATGTATTACAGGGCAGCCGTGGCCTAATGGATAGAGAGTTGGATTTGTAACCTGGAGGTTGTTGGTTCGAGTCTCAGGTCTGGCAGGAATTGTAGGTGGGGGGAGTGAATAACCAGCACTCTCTCCACCCTCAATACCATGACTGAGGTGAGACCCTTGAGCAAGGCACCAAACCCCCAAACTGCTCCCTGGGTGCCACAGCATTGGCTGCCCACTGCTGTGGGTGTGTGTTCACTACTGTGTGCATGCACTTGGATGGGTTAAATGCAGAGGACAAATTCTGAGTATGGGTCACCATACTTGGCCACACACCACTTCCCTTTCTCCTTATTGTATAATGTATTTGTTGTATGAACTACATTTATAATGTTTTTATGGAGCTCAACAGCCCTGGGTCCCCATGCGCATTCATATGGAAAAGAGCAAAGTGAAAATTCTTCAAACCTTCTTTTGTTTTACAGAAAAAGAAAGTCAGTCATACAGGTTTGGAACAACATCAGAGTGAATAGATTTATTTATTTATGGCTGAACTATCCCTTTAAGATGGAAGGAAGGGTATAAGAGTGACCCTCTTCTTTCTCCCTTTTCCTCTTTCCTTTTTTCACACCGTGGCAAACACAATCACTCGCACAAACAACAGCATAATCAGTGGTGTTGGTCTGACCTTCAGTTAACTGGTCATGTAAGACCAAACTGACAGGTTATACAAACACACATCATTTTACACACAACAAACACGTGTGCACAAACTAAACCATGGCACAAAATCAGTGATAATGTGCTCATTCAGAGTTATGTCATTTTAATTGGTTCTATAAAAAGACAAACATACATTCCCATTTACACACACCTACCAGAAGAAGAACAGCAGAGGGTCTTCTAATCAACTCTGACAGGCGTGCCGTATACACAAGGGCTGAGTTAGCAGAATATAGTCCTCCTTGCACGTCTTACTACCTCTGAAATTAAGTATTGCCCACACACATTAAATCAATGGCAATGTTTGCATTATCCCCCTGTGCTCCTCTGACCTATTGCTCTGAAACATCCTGTATTACCCAGCCAGAATAAGCCTCTCATCCCTTGTCAATTCCCCACTGAGCACAGCCCTGCATATGAACAATTTTGGACTTTATCCAGAGGAGCATATTGCCTCATCCCGAAAATATTATATTATTTATCTGCTGTAGAGAATAATGCCGGGTTATGATTCTTCATGATTAATGGCAGTTTTGGCTATTCCCTTAAACCTCTGCATCCAACACAAAAACCAATGCCATGAAAGAAAAGAAGATGTAAGTGGGGGGGGGGGGGGAAGACATTTTCCTTTTTTTGGAATATTGCCTTGCCTTGAATTATCTCGGTGGTGACAGTATTATTTAATAGATGGAGATTATTAAATACTATGATTAGAAGACAAACCTCTTAAAATACCTCTTAATAAATAAATAACACTCAGTCAGATTTACCATTCTAAGGATGCACAGATATTAAAATTATGGCCGATACCTATAATCTGATATTTTTTAATGATGTAGCTAATAATTATAAATAGCTATAGCACTAAGCACTAAAATCAATTGTGTAAATAAGTGAATTTAAGCTTCATAACATTATAATGTATGAAAATTGGATATTCATTTTGAGATTTGCTACATTTAGAAGTTTTGTCAGTGTTTTTAAAGTGAGCGCTATATGATAGCAAAAGTTCTGTAGCAAATGTAAATACAGGGCAAATGATCATGCACAATTAAATATTCAACACAAATAAATAAATAACAATATGGTACTAATATACTTCACTATATTGTATTAACCATGTACTCCACAACATATTTTCATTATTTTTAGTACATTGTTAAAGGGAGGAAAATTAAAGTAAACTTCCAAGCAGATGATTTAAAAATATATCCATGTCAGACAGAGGATTCTTATATAATTACGCAGATTACCAGAAGTCACCTCTGCAATCTTCGAAGTGTTGTCATCTGTTTGCCTTTTTGAAATAACTGATTATACTGCAACATTTGTAGAATTATTTTTGTTGTGCAACATTACAGTAACCCCTCTACAAACCAGCCTTATGACATTTAAGCTTTTATTTATTTAGAAAAAAATATATATAAAATATATCAGTCATTCTGTCTCACTCCATGGAGAATCAGCCTGTCTTTCTTTCTGTATGGTGAACAATGCTGTCGACATCTTTCCTTAGTGAACCAAGACAAGTCACACTTTTACTCTCCCTCAGATTACAGTAAAAGCACAAATAATAAAGAATAGAATAAAGCCTAAAAATATTCATACTTCATATCAAAACATTTCATATCTTAAAATTAATATTAAATAGAAAAGAGCTCTGAAAATGTGGATCTTTGTTAAAGCAGATGCAAACTCACCGAAACCCTCTCAGCAAACCAGTCACCTTTTGATGGGCCAAAAAGTGGTCTTTTATTCTCTGCAAAGTGAGCGGTCTAATTTTTGACTGTTTTCTAAGAATACTAAAAGCACTTGAATGAAGCGGCCGACCACTTGACAGCTTAAAATCATGCAGAGAAATCGCCTAAAATGGAGTGAATGCTAGGAACAAGTTCAAAGAATCTCATTGTTAAACTGATATTATGAATCACCAAACAGCCAGGGGTAATGCAGACTAAAGCATGAATTCTCCATTCAGAGCACATGTATCTTTCAATTACTGCAGGAGTGAGTATGAATTTGTAATACTACATAATTACACTGCAGGTCATGCTCACTCTCACTGCATAAATATAACCTGGGAATGAACAATGGCAATTTCCATTCCACTGTTCATTATCAGGCTAATATAAAGTTGTTCTTAGTCTTACGGGACCAAACGTGTAGCTACAAAGAGATTGTGATTTGTGTGCACTAGAATCACTGCTGTCGTGTTTGGCCAGTTCTTTTTGGCTCATCAGGGTGCACACTGAATATGAAATACATCACTAATGAATTACTGCCAAAGATTATTACAAGGTATATTAGTATTTGGAACGTCCTCCTGAGAGTGGTTTTGTTGGAAACCTGTAAGAGTTTGTGCTGGTCCACATGAATAAGGCAATGACAGCGCATAAAGACTGTCTGTGTCATTTAAACAAATTACGTGTAAAAGTGAGCAAAATGCAAGTAAAAGTTATAGTCGATCTGAATTAAAGCTCATTTATACCAAAAAGGGACTCCATTATCTTTTAATCATCCCTAATCTCTTCTTGGCCACGTGTTTCTCCGAGTTCTCTGAATAAATTGGTGCAGCTACATTATTACACCCCCTGCCAACAAAGATAATGAGCTCAAATGATCGCTGGAATTCATGTCTAATCAGACGTCTTTTTTGAGGGGAGGAAGGAGTGAAGTCTAAAGTGAAGTCTCCAGGACATTATCAGGATTTAGACATTTTGATATTTCGATAATATATATCGATATATAATACCGATAATATAATAATTATTGCTTTAATTAATATTGCCATAACTAAACTTAGATCCTACATAGATGTTTAAACAAAAGCCATTGATTAATTTTTGCAGGGCTCTGAACATGCTTCAAACTTATAATCATAATGAAATAGAATCCCTGATGTTTTTATAATTCATTCTAATCATTACAATCATTATAATTTAAAAAAGGCTGGTGAGTCAGTGTCTTAAGTACTTCATTATTAGTCTAACCTAATAATTTTCACTCTTAGTTTTTTTTGTTGTTGTTTTTTTTACAGCAGAACCTTTTAAAATTCCACAAGGAACTTTTAATTAGAAAATATCAATGTATTAGTGTTTTAAAGGATCCAGAAACCAAAACACGCAACTGAAGAACCTATAAACGGGAAATCAACAGCTTTGGTGTTCAAGAAACCATTCTTACTATTATCAGTGCTCAAAACAATATTATTTGGAAACTGTGATACAACGTAAAAGTCTTTACTGTGACTTTTGATCAATTCAATTCATCCTTGCTGAATAAAAGTGACAAACGTTTTCAAAAAAAAAATAGTGATCAAACTTTTGAAAGGTAGTGGATAAAAACTCAAGAATCCTAACACAGCCATGTTGAAATGATTAATTTTGAAATGATTCAGTTTGTTGTCGAATCTTGTCTACTGTGATGGACTAAATAACTAATGTGGATCAGGAAAGAGGGGGGGAGGAGACTTAGACAACATGAAAAAAAAAATTTTTATCATCAAAAGATTATGAATAAGAATTAGGAACAAGCCATTCCAAGTGATTTTGTTCAGTTATTGTATCAGCTCTGAATAGATGACACTGAACAGAAGAGCTGTTGTGTAACTCAACACCATCAACTTTTACAGAACAACACAAAACAAAATGTACTATGAGTGATTTCAATAACAAAAGACATAAATGATCACCAAAGACTTGAACAGAGGAATATGTATGTGTGTGTGCACGCGCGCAAATGTATGCGCGTATGTGAGGCAGCCTTACCGAGAGACATCCTTCTAGTGCCAGGCAAAAGACAAAGCTGATTTCACATACACTGATACACACACACTCAAATCTCTCTGGCACATCTCTAGCTCAGCTTCCTGGCACAAAACTGCAGTGTGTGTGTAGATTTCCTTGACATTGTGTTATCTCTCTTCTTACATAGGATATAATGAATGAAAATATGAGTCTGTGTGTGCTAAAGTCAATGTTTTGTGTGTGTTAAATTATTGTGTTTGTTGGTGTGTGCTGTATGTACGTGTTGGGCAGGTTGTGGGAAGGGTGTTAAGATTTATTAGTATTAGTAGAAGAGCAATGAGGCCTAATGTGACAGGAGGCGATAGGAAGAGAAAGTAAATGTCAGCCCTTGTTCACACTTACCCATAATGCACTACTCTCTCCTCCAAAGTGACAGAGACTCATCTATAATGCACAGAAAATTTAACAGTTTCTCTCTCTCACACACAGAGACACACATATATGACTATCTTTCTTTTGTTCATTCATACTCTATTTTCTATCAAAGGAACTTTTAAGCTGAATTTTGGACCAAAGTTCAATCAAACCTAGCAATTAAAACACTATGATGATTTCTCTTGCACTCTCTTTTCTCTCTGTGTCAGTGAAATCAGCAATAAGACAGTGAAAAAGAGTGTCTGAGAAAGAGAAAGTTATAAAAAAAGAAATAAAAAAGTCAAAAGAAAAAGGAAGAGAAAAGAAGCCATGTCAAAAAATTAAAGAAATGGTGCTTCCAGAAGTAAAAAAGATGATCATAAAAGTGCGTAACACCAAAACTGAAGTGGTCATTGACAATCTTCCCATCCATTAATCTGTTAACAGTTGAAAATTTATGTATTTGTGCTTTAAAGAACCCAGAAACCAAAATGCGCATAACGGAACATCAAGAATGTTTTAAATCTCCAGAGAACCATATGATTCAACCACTTACAACTGGTTTGTCAGTAAGCACTCAAGAACCAGATCAGTTAGATTTGTGAGAGAATCAGTTAGACCAGTTTTGTGAACTGATAAACCAACTAATCGAAAAGAGTTTGACATACCCAGTCTTTATTTACCTAAATTATATGGAAAAGAATGGTCATGATGCCCAGAATCAAAATTATGTTACATGGAAGAAAAAGGGTAAGTAAATGACAGATTTTTCCTTTTTGGGTGAACTGTCCCTTTAAATGTCTCATTTTACCCGCATTCACCCTATCTCCGACTAAAATCACATAATGTCTATATCATGGTGATTTGTAATGCCATAATCCAGATTTCCCCTCTTCCAAAATGAGGTGCATTTGCTCTCTCTCTGTCTCTATAGTGCAATGCATTATCAAATCATTAATGAAAAAAAAACTGCAATTTTGCACCAAGAAATGAGTATATTTTCCACCAAGAATTGCTCTCCCGACAAAGAGGGCCAAGTAGTTAAATCCCCTCAGGGCTGTTATCATGATTATGAGAATTCTGGGACTCAAGAGAGATTGAAGTGGAAGCATTTCAGCTGTCCATTAGGAATTTCCCATCTGGACACAAACCCAGCACAGCTGCAAAGTCTCAGCACACAGAGAAGCGAGCAGGGGGTAGATGAGGTGAATTTAGTGGGGATGCTGTGATTAATTGTATTTTGAATGACAAGATAGAGACGTGGAAAGAGAGGTAACACGAACAAGGGATGCAATGTGTCTTGCTCACAAATGCCACTATTAATCACTCCTATTCTGTTATTTATATGAAGTTATATGAAGGAGCTCGTTAATCTAATCCTGTCAATAATGTTTCAAGGACATTTAAACGGCTGTTTCCATAACTACATTTTTATTCCAAAAACAATTTTCTATCCATTAATATCTCCATCTTCCTTTAATCAGTCAAGGAGAGTTCTTAGACCTCAAGTCAAGTATCCCTCCATAATGGACAGAACATAAAATCAGTTTACCACCACTCACCAGCCACTTTGTTAGGTAAACCTTTTCAACTGCTTGTTAATGCAGATCTAACGCAATCTAAACAGCCAATCACATGGCAGCAACTCAGTGCATTTAGAGATGGTCAAGACGATCTATTAAAGTTCAAACCGAATATCAGAATGAAGCAGAAAGGTGATTTAAGTGATTTAAGTTACAGACGGGCTGGTCTGAGTATTTCAGAGACTGCTAATCTCTATGCACAACCATCTCTATGGTTTATAGAGTATGGTCCAGAAAAGAGAAAATATCCAGTGAGAGGCAGTGAGCGAAAATGACTTAATGCAAAAGGTCAGAGGAAAATGGCCAGACTGGTTTTAGCTGATAGAAAGGCAGTAACTCAAATAACCAATCGTTACAACTGAGTAGAGCTGCACAATTAATCGTTAAAATATCGCAAACTTAATTCAAACACCCACACAATTTTACTGATGAATGACAATGATTCAGTTATGTCTATCAAACTTTTGTTGGTTGCCTTTGCATAAGGTCAATATACAGTAAGGCCAACATACAGTCAGGCTTTCTATATTTAATATTGCACAATAAATAAGTTGTGAAGTAAAAACTAATGGATTTAGCTCTGTAGTAATAGAAAATAAAAAGCAAGTGTTTGCAGAGAATGTGCTCAATGTGACACAGAAATGGTCTCAAATCTTTTGAACAATGAGTCCATGACAATCTCAAGGATTTGTGAAATGCTGCAAACACAGAAAAGAGCATCATCTTTTCTTTAGAGTAACACAGGCCTATCAGAGCTTTCAAAAAGATATACTTTTCCAAGAAACAACATCTCATTACCATTTAGTCAATAACAAAATTACATATTCAATATTCATATGCTTTCCACAGAAAATAAGTCAATAAACTAAAGCAATAACACACAACACATATTCTTCAGATAAGTCTAAGTCTAAGAAGATAAGTCTAAAAAGTCTAAAAGTTAACAGCTGGCCATCCATAATCTTATACTGAGAAGCACAGCAGGAAGTGATTGATCCACCATGAAAGCAGTCTTATGTGTGTGCGGACCGTGAGAGGTTCACGTCCGCCTGGCATTAATGTTAACATTTGTGCATGACATGATAATCTAATTATGTGTGATGCATTCGATAAGCATAACAAGACATCCTTGAAGATAGGCACGGTAGAATTGACCAATAAACGATGAGAATGGTCTGTGAATGTCAAGCAGAACAGATTGCATAAAGGGAGCTCACCTAAAAACACTGAACTGCTGTTCAAAATGATGTGTGTGGGGGTTTTCCCCACACAAAGAAAGTAAAACCTGAAACCACAGACACTGTGGGGACAATTTTTTGGTCCCCGACCAAAGGTTCAATCAACATAGTAAATAATATTAACAGAATGGCCAAAAGTTTCTGGGATGGTTAGAAAAGTGAAAGTGTGTGGGTTTACTTGGCAGTACTTCGGGGACAAAACTGTTTGCAGAAATTAGCTAAATCTGCCAAAATCTCCCTGTTTAGACATATGGAGATGACTTTTTAGTTGGAAAGAAAGAAAGAAAGAAAGAAAATATATTTTTAATAATGGTATACAGAATACATTTCTAAAAATGCCTTTCTTAGGGCTAGTCTGTAGTTGTAATCAGAACAATAGGATCTCATTCAGAAAAGTATCTATTTTACTAGTCGGTATTTTTGTATGAATTTCTGTGATTTAGTTTGTACAAAAACAAACAAAAAATGAAGTATGAAGGTCCACCCCAAACTCAGTGGTGTGTAAGTAGATCATACAAAAACTTAAGAATGAGACTGTACAAATTCAAATCAATTTGCCACCAATTCGCCAAAATGTAAAAAGTAAATAATTGCCGTGAATGTATGTTGAATTATAATAAGGCTTATAATAAAACAACAGAAGCAAAACAATGGGTATGGCTTTATTTAGGCCAAGTAAATAAATATTTATCTCTGCTTCTTATTCATTTCAAGCAACCATCCTAAAATAAACTTGTTCCAAAGGTCACATTTATATAATGTGCAATTTCTTTAAGTAAACATACAGTCAGTTGACAGTTCTGCAGAATCTAAAGACTGCAGCAATATTTGCATGAACAATTAAGCTGTCAGATTTCCGCAAAGGTCAGTCCCAACAAGGTCACAGGGAGGGGTCACAGGGTTAAAATCCTTGAAGTGTGCAATTAACCTTGTGTAGGGAGAAAGAAAGAGTGATACACACAGAGACTGAGTGAGTGAGAGAGAGGGGGATGTAAAAAGAGGGAAATAATTACACTAATGGAGAGGAATTAGATCAGTAGCATTTAGTGGAGAAAGCTGAGCAATTGAATTAACTGGGTTTTGAATAATTCCTCTTTCATTCTACCTATTTGCTCATTAAATGGATTTGCCATGGATAATTTAACCTGCTTCTCCCAAATTAATCAATGTGGTTGAAACTTCACTTCTGCTGTTGTGGTGCATCCCTTATCCGAGACAAAAATCTGTCCTATTTCATCAATTACACAATGAAAGAAAACAATAAAATACAGCCAATGATGTGATAATTATACTCTCTTCCTTTCCTCCTTTCTTTTTTATCTCTCTTGCCTTCCATTGGGTTTTGTCGTTGTTGCCAAATTCCACCCACAACCCTATATTGCCGGAATAAATTTAGAATAAGTTTGTAATTTAGTGTTTATTTAATAGTGTGAGCATGGAACATATTTTAGGTGTCTATGAGTGTAGGTTGCTGTATTTTACAATGGCATTGCTCCATATTGGCTGGATTCCGCCACCCTCATTCTTGTCCGCTATTGTCTGTCTCATACATTGTTCTATTTTTTTCTTTCCTCTGCCACGCACATATGCATATACAATACATACACCACACATTTAGTCCCAGCGGGAACAGTCAGATGTTTCTCTTGCCCACATCTGTGATATATTGTAAACATGAATATTCTTTGTACAACTGACATGCCTTCGCCTCCCCCTTTTTTTTTTTGTATTGGAAAAGTACTGGTTATGAACATACCTTTTTCAAAAAAAATAGGCCTATCACAAACGAATGAACTTATTGCCAGTATTCCTACATTGTTGTTATTTTCGGTACATTTTCTGTAAATTTTAATAAAACATTTCAATTATACACATAGGCTTTTAAAATGTCAAAATTTAATAAATGCATAAATAAAAACTGATTAAACATTAAAGGGTTAGTTAGTTCACTAGAAATTTTAAAATAACAAAAATAAAAATGTGTCAATATTTACTCACCTTGCTCCAAACTTGTATAAGGTTTTGTTGTGGACCACCTAATGACAGAATGGGGATTTCCGAACTTCAAAACTACAAGTATCACAGAA
This sequence comes from Tor tambroides, assembly GCA_021397915.2. Lineage (NCBI taxonomy): Eukaryota > Metazoa > Chordata > Actinopteri > Cypriniformes > Cyprinidae > Tor > Tor tambroides. The sequence continues at coordinate 16,477 of JAFVLL020022148.1, forward strand.
ATAATTGTACAACATTATATTCCAAGACTACTAAAGTCATACAACAGTTCTGTGTGAACAACAGAACGGAATTTAAGTTGTTATTCCCTAAATATCTCCCCTTCCGCCAGTGAAACCTATTAATTGCACACACGAGAATGTCATTGTTCCCTCAAGTGCAGTGCAGTGAACTATACCACATTAGAAGAAAAGGGAGGAGCGGATGAAACTCCTCACAAATGCCTCTCTTGTATCAATGCAGCAAATTGAAATTTGAGGTAGTAAACCAGATGTGAGAGCGAGAGGGAATTCTCCCGCGCCCCACTTACAATACCCTTTCAGATCTCTAGAGGTCGCGCCACACAACTTTGAGAACCACTGCTGATAGGTTGCAGAAGCAGTTTCTTAAACGTTCATATTAAATATACATGTAGTTCTTATTATGTTTAAACTATAAAACTAAAAATGGTTGTGGTTTAAAATCTATTTAAATCTACAGAACTGAATAGCAGGAGACTGATTCACAAGTTTTGTGATTTGTTTGTCTTTGGGGGAAAAAATTCAAAGCATAAATTCAGACAAATACACATTCAGAACACAGACAGACGCACATATTTAATAATATTTTCTGTCATTGTTGAGATCTCTTCACAAGGCAAAGTCTCTATTTGCTCTCCTGTTGTTGCCTAGGACATGCAAGTGAAATTTTTTTTCAATATTTTTTTCTTCCCTTGCTCTCTCCCGTCCTTGTTCTTTTATCTCTTTCTTTTCACCAGAGAATATATACATGAGCACAGTTTGTGAGTGTCTGGACTACTTAAAGATAGAAATTAAGACACTAAATTTTGAATCTAAGCTCAACGTTTTACCTGATATTTTACATAGGTCCAAAAACACATTTCCTGAAAAGAAAGAGAAAAAAAAATCTGAATTCCCCACATCCCATCTCCCACTGCAGTAGGAAAAGAAACACTGAAAATTGTAGTTCTTGGAATTCACAGTACACAGTTCAGAATCCTCCCTGATAAAGCCAAAATTGGTGTGCTTCAGATTTTACTAGGCAGATGTCATCTGTGTTCTCACAAACATTCTCTGCTCATACAAAACAAATGGGGGAATTTATGAGGTGGAATTGCTCAGCGACAGAAGCCAGGAAGAACATATTCTGACCAAAATCTGTTCTAATGTCTGTATCTGTGAGTCAGAAACTGAATCAGAACAGAGGAAACAATTCCAGCTCTTCACCTCAATTATGTAAGAAGATAACAGTCAGTAAACACTGTATCCTCCCGATACCTCCTTCAAAACATGACAATATGTGCAAATGAACTCCCATGTTCATCAAACTGTCAGAGAGTAACACGCCACCATGTTTCTTCTCATTCTTCTTATGTAAATCCGTCCCATCACGTCAGTGTCAATCCCACAGTGAGTAAATATCATCCATGTGATTACTCTTCAAATGCAATACTTCCGTCACACACTGTTTAGCAATATTGGACTAAAATTACAGAATGCATTCGGATGATGTCACATTCTGTACTTAATGAACTAAATAAACCCCAGATTTCAACACAGGAGGGAGAGTGGAAAATGCTCCGGGTCGTGAGGTGCCAAAGAGGTTTGGGGGAAAGGGACGTGACCTTAAATATTCCAGCTTGTGAATGCCAAATACATCTGTGTTTGTGTGATAGAGAGAGAGAAAGAAAAAGAGCATCTCTATTTTTGTTCAGGAAAAACAAATCAGTACAAGAAATGGTTCAAAATGTGCTTTAATGTCTTTGAACAAATGAACATGCTTTCAAAAAATAAAAAAGTTTTGAAAAATACAAGAGGCCATTAGGGTGACTCAGTTGAATCGATCGATAAAATCATAAATCGCAACCCCAGGTATTTGTACCTAAGGGGATTCAGTACACATACAGTATATACTTTTTTACAATGAAACGGGTTCAAATGTATATAAAAACAGGTGCTGAAATGACTTCAGGTCGCAATGAAATTGTCTTGCCCTTGCGCTCACACGTACAAAGAATTCTCCTTGAAAAACTCCTGCAATTTTCTTTGGAGAACCTACCCTGTAATTTCTGCATAAAACCATTAGCCTTCCATATCTGTCCTTGGTTTACCAGGCATCATAACAAACATTTCTTTCTTCATCTACGGTAACTATCATTGCTGTGCCTCCGCACTTCCTGTTGACATCTCAGAAATTACTGAAATTTTTGGCCAGTGTCCTCCAAATATCATAATTGCCCATTCTTACCTGTGAGTTGCTCTGGTCTTATTTCCTTATGATACCAGATGCAAATGAGAAGATCTGTTCATGGCTGGGAGAGCTAGGAGGCTGAGACTGTATTTAATTATGTCTGAGTTCACATATTGTAGACAGACCATGTTCCAATTCCAAGTTTGTAATGACTAACAGTGAATTTCAGATGCTTTCTTTTTCAGACAGGTTTTCTGAATGATTCTCACCACTCATGCCCTCACTAATGAATGCAACAATGACTGCATGCAGCTCACCAAAAAATAAATAAATAAAATCAACAGCATCACAGAAACACATTGACACATGCTAATTAATCAGTGTAATGCAACACTCAAAATCTCAACATTGAGCAACAGTCCACTTTTAAAGGAATATTCTGTACAAATGATGTTCAGTCAAAAGCATTTGAGGCCCAATGTCAATTAACCACAAAAATTCAAGGTTAATTTTTAAAATAGATCATTTAAAAATACATAACTAAAAAAAAGCCAGCAATGGAAGTAAATAGGGGTCAATTTCTGGAAGACTTAACAGCAGAAATGTGAACCTGAATGAAAAGCACTTCTTCTATTAAAACCTGTAAGGTCATAATTTTAGGGTTTCAGGTGTTCCTAAAAAGTTGTAAAATTGCATATGACTTCATACAGAAAAGTGGAGGTTATTTTTCCCCACATTAAAATAAAATATATGAATATACTAACGTAACCATGAGTATCTTAACTTTTACAGACTAGCCTCATTCACTTTTACTCTTAAGTGCCTTTTTTTTCTTTAAATCTAAGGGTTTTTTCTTTAGAGAAAGCATTTTAGATTGAGCTTAACTTGTACTGAATGTGGAATATTCCTTTAAACCCACAAACATTCTGTGATCCATACATAAATATCTGTACATCTGTGACATTTTAACACACCAATCCCATGCATACCTAAACCGTGTGTGCTTATTTAGATCTGGGTCAACGTTCATTCAAAACATCCTTTGAAAAACAATCTGGATTCCATTTCTCATGCTTGCGTAGCATAACACACACACTCCTGTTCAGGAGAGGCACATTGAGAGTGGCCCAGACTGCAGGTAGGCACATGCAGTTATAATTATAAATGACAAAGAAGTCTCTCAGCTCTCAACCAGTAGAACAGGAGTAATGAGGAGCTACAGTATGTGATGTATTGCTGATCATGCAGGACTGGAGCCATGCTGTGACTGAACTCCTTAACACCTCCTTACACAAGGGGTCCGCTGATCTATTGACGTCATCATAAATAATCTCCATGTGCTTATTGCTGTTAGATGACACATCTGTGGGTTTCACAGATGGGTGGAGTTGTGCAGCAGATCATGCATGCTGTGATAACTGTATTTAATGTATCATTCAAGATTCTGGGAGTAGTATATGTCACACAAGTTGTTTTTTTATGATGCATATGAAGACAACAAAACCTCACTCTGTTTATGGGAAGTCTTCTGGATGAATTTACAAACAACAGACAAAAATTATTTTTCCTTTTTGATTTATAGTAGAACAATGCTGTTTCTGAAGTGTTGAGATACTTGGCCAGACCGTTGCAGTATATTCCGCTGTTGCGCAACTTACTTCCAGGCAGGCCTTGGCCTCAAAACACACAGGAGGTAAACCCAAGCAAACATTATGTGCCTTTCAGCAGACACCCACACACACACACACACACAGTTACAGTTGCTCTGGAATTTCCACACTGGACTTTATCCATTACCAAAACAACTTCTCTCTCTTTTCCCAAATCTAAACCCCCACTGAGCTATGGGCAGGTCACAGGCTCATGAATAAATGTCTCTCACACAAGTGCTTATAAACAGACCCGTACAGGCGAGAAACAGCCTCAGTCCTGCAAAGAAATGCTAGTGGAAAAAAGAGAAATTGCAGAATAACTAAAGAAGAGTAAAAGCTGGTTTTGATGATCATACCACATTGCCAAACAGCTTTTGGAGATATGACGACAGTTATTGGCACAGACGATTCAGAAATTCTGCAATAAAATCACACTGTTGGTCAGTGATTTCAACAGTTAGGATCTGAGTCTACAAGAGACCTGTGGATTATTCAGAGACTAGTGCACAAACTCCTGAAAATAAATTTCTTAAATCTTTATCGGTGAGTATTTGTTGATTCTTTCTGAGAAAATTTAATTTAATTTAATTTGCTAATTCTTTTTTAAAAAAAAATTTAGGATTATTTAGGTTTTAGTTTTTTGCCTTTAGGTTGTAATCAGTATATTTTGCAATATATCACAATATATCAGCCAATGTACTTTCAAAGTATAAAAATAAACCATAAATTAACTGGTGCACCCAAATGTACTGTGTGCAGACCATAATTAAATTTGATTACACCATCATTGCCTGTGGTGGCCCAAAAAAACAAGCATTTAAATCACTCAGGCAGAAATACAGTCATCTACAGCCACAGCACTTGTACCAAATCTGAAATGAAAAGTGTAAATGGTGTTCTTTTAGTGCACTTTGTAATAGCCATTACTTTAATTGAACTTTATTTTACTTACAGTGTATGGTGCTGTCTCTTATTTTTTTAGAAATGAATTCAGACTCGGTTGCAATGACAGATCTCAGTGGAAAGATGCATAAACTGGAGACAGTGTGCATCTTTGGAACGGGTGATTTTGGACGCTCACTGGGGCTCCGTTTGCTCCAGTCGGGATACAATGTTGTATATGGATCCCGGAGCCCTAAAAACTGTCTGTTGCTGCCTAAGGAGTCAAAGGTCATGACTCATGCAGCAGCAGCTTGTGATGCACATGTGGTATTCGTGGCTGTGCAGAGGGAGCACTACAGATTTTTGAGCTCCCTGGCTTCAGATCTTGAGGGAAAGGTGCTGGTAGACGTCAGCAATAATCTCAAGAGGGGTCTGTACCCAGAATCCAATGCAGAATACCTGAGCAGGCTGGTTCCAGGGGCGACTGTAGTCAAAGCCTTCAACACCGTCTCTGCCTGGGCGCTTCAGTCTGGAGGACTAGATGCCAACAGACAGGTAAAACACACACACACACACAGAGGCAGGTAAAATACGTAAATAAATGTAAACAAGTAAACAAATTAAATATTTTTTCATGCTTCCACAAATTCACAAAAATAAACACATTTTGTTCAGACAAAGCAATCAAAGAACTGTAAAATTAGTGAAAGAAAATTTTCCAAATTTTGCAAAATGTTAATCATTTAAGCAATAAGGGACAAAGCACAGAGAAGCTTTTTGGAACAGAGTTGTTTAAAATTTAATGAATCAAGCTTAACAGATTGTCTCACAAAACAGCCTTGAATGAAGGTGTTTGTATGAGCTTTTGTCATTATATTATGAACAAAAAGACAAATCAGACATGATAAATGGCATACCACTGCACTTCTTATTTATTGTACTTCATCTCTACTGTAAGGCAGCTGAATGACATATACAACAAAAATGTACAGCGTCTCTACACAGTACAAAAGAGCCATTAATGCATGTACAAATGTCTGTATCCATGTCATAATGCTCTGTTATAGCAGTTCATTGTTCGTGAAATGAGACAAGCGTCTTTCTCTTAGCGATGGAGTCTTTTTGTAGGAAAGTCATATTTACATCAGCAGGTGGTGGTTGAGAAACTGGCCAGATGGAATCTGAGCTCTGGCAAACTATTATTATCGCTATGTTAGTGCGTATGTTCTTTGACACCTGTTTGTGTGTTTCTCAATAAAAATGAATAGTCAAACCCGGCCAAGCAGTCTATTTGTTATTATTTCTCATTTTGATTATAATTTCTTGTTCTTTTTTCTAAAGGCCAACTGTGACAACATATTGTATTGTTCAGGCTCGCACTGCACAGTGCTGTGAACTAAATTTAATTCCCAGAGGATATTTCACTGCTGTCTGAAATTATTAAAGAAGCATTTTGTTTCGAAGGGTTGTGTAGGTCAACAGAATGGCAGCTTGTTAGAATAAGTCAAAAACAATCAAACCATTTGAAAATAATTTGCTGCATGAGTAGTTTTTGTGGTAACACTTTACAATAAGGTTCTATTTGTTAACATTACTTAATGCATTAGGTATGAACTAACAATGAACAATTTGTACCACATTTATTTATCTAGGTAACTATTTAGAATTCATAAATATACTATTGTTCGTTGTTAATTCACAATACATCAATGTCAATTTAAACCTGAAATCCTAAAAATGTATTACATAACTCTTACCCAGATTAAATATGCAAGATTTTTTGGGTATGAAATAAAGTTCCATTACAAATTTTTTTGGTGTTCCTGCCTTACCCCATTCTCTATGACAAGCCTACAATAATGTTTTTGTGCAGTCGGGTCAGATTTGCAGCCAAAACTTCTGTAGCAGTTGTGACTTTAATGGTGATTTATAAATATAGCCTAATTCTTCGTCTTAATTCATGTTCGTTAATAAGAAATTATCTAATATTAATGTATGCAACTAATAACTAAAGTTAATTGATACTACAACTTGAAATGTTAAAAATGTATTAGTAACAATACAAAAATTAACATTCAGTGGTGTAAAAGTACTGTTCATTGTTTCATGTTAGATACTGCATTAACTAAAGTCAACGTTTTTGTCAATAGCAGATACATTTTAAATGTACACATTATGCTACAATGTATCTTAAGTGAATTATTTCTGTTTTCTATGACACGCTAAACTGTACATATCGTTATACTGTTTTCTTCTTCGTTTGATTAGGTACTTATCTGTGGAGACCGTGCTGATGCTAAACAGCAAGTGATGGACATTGCTCAAAGTCTTGGTTTCACTGCCCTGGACAAAGGCTCCCTCCGAGCGGCTGCTGAGTTAGAAGATCTGCCCTTGCAGCTCTTCCCTCTCTGGAGACTTCCTCTCAACATCGCCATTGGTTTAACAGCTTTCATATTCTTCTACGCGCTCACAAGCGATGTTATCTATGAGCGTGTTACCAATGGTAAAGACATCGCTTTTCGCATTATGATCTCGCTGGCCAACAAGGCCTTTCCCATCGTCTCTCTGGTGATGCTATCCCTCTGTTACCTGCCGGGCGCATTGGCTGGATTTCTGCAACTTTATAACGGCACTAAATACCGCCGCTTCCCTGATTGGTTGGATCGCTGGATGCTGTGTAGGAAGCAGCTGGGTTTGTTAGCGCTGGCCTTCGGTTTTCTACATGTTCTCTACACTTTAGTTATACCCATCAGATACTATGTACGCTACAGGATAAATGTCTACACTATATCGCTGGTGAGTTGAATACTTTTAACAATACTATTCTAATATGGGCAGTCCATTTACCACGAAACAGTTCTTTAAAATCAATATGAAATCAAAATTAACTTTCCAGAAATCAAACAAACGTCTTTGCCCATTTACTTTCTTAATAGGGTATTACTGGCATTGTGAAATTTTTCTTTCTTTCCTTTATTTCTTTAAAAAAACTAAAAAAAAATAAATAAATAAATTTAAAAAGTCCCCCCTAAACTTTAAAGGTGCGATAAGTGATTCCTAAGAAACATTGTAGCCAGTAACCAGTAGCCAATAACCAGCCACCACTTGTAGCCAATAACCAGCAAGGGGCGTGTCCACTCATGATGGGGGAAGTGCCTGTGTTGCATAGATTGTTCACGAATTTGGGGGCGGAGCTGTCAAGGTAGGGGTACCATCCTTTCAGGTAGGGGCGTGTTTGTTTTGGTGATTTCAAATATCAACATCGCTTCTCAGAAATCATTTACTGCAGCTTTAATAGAATTATAATTAAATTAAAATGACTAAATTTCGATCCTGGCTGACGTCAAGAAGTATGGAACGCCCACTTTTTAAGATCCAACAAATTCCAGAGTTCATCAAATTAAATCCCAGCCTTATTTTTTTCTTGTTTAAGATCCCATTTCACTAATTAATAAATAACGTCACATTACTAAAATAAATTGAGTTGCAAATGCTGTTTGATGACTTTACAGCTCCTAGTTTACTACAGGCTACATTAAAGCTTAAAATTGTGTGCATATCTGCCCAGATGAAAACAAAGACACACACACAAAACTTGTACACTGACTAAAAGATAAAACTAAAGAACTAACTCATCTTGTGTTGCAGGTAAAAGATAATAAAACCTATGAGTTTGACAACATGGCCGCCTGGCGTTATGACTCCTACTATTCCATGGGAATTCTTGGATTTGTGCTGTTTGTCCTACTAGGAATTACATCCCTTCCATCTGTGAGCAACTCCCTAAACTGGAGGGAGTTCCGTTTTGTACAGGTATTACATTGACTGTCCGTGGAAATGCTTCAATTTGAGTGTCACTGGAGAAGATTTTACTAATTAGTTTAGAAAGCATAATACAATATGGACAATGTTGTTGTAGTTTTTTTTTCTGCACTTAGAGCTGACAGACATCTGTTATATTACATTAGTATATAAATACAGTATTGATCAGAGGAAATGTATCCAGAAGGTTTTTAAAATTTCAGTGTTGAATTTTTCACACATTGACAATGATGTTTAATAAAATTATTATTCCTTTCTTTTACAGTCCAAACTGGGCTACATCACCCTGCTGCTCTGTACCGCTCACACATTTCTGTATGGCTGGGATAGATTTCTGAATCCTGCATCATATAGGTGGTGGATGCCTCCAGCATACATGTTGTCTCTGGTGGTCCCCTGTGTAGTTCTGATTCTAAAGCTAATCCTGATCACTCCATGCGTGGACCACAAGGTCACCCGTATCCGTCAAGGCTGGGAAAGACAGGGCAAGACTTCAGCAAATGGCAGAGAGACAAAGACAAACCATCCACTCATAGCGTAGCCATCTGTAAACTGTATGAAAACTGTGTGTTGGACTTGCCCTCAACTCTACTGCTGAAAGTTTAAAATGTTGCAATGAAAAAGTGCAGAGAACTAAGACTTCATTGAGCAACTGACTTTGGACTTGACTTGGACTCAAAATTAGTGACAACATATGTCTTTAGGAGACATATTTCCAGAATACCACCATTGTTTAAACAAAAGGAAGTCCATCAGGCACGAAAATTAGGACAAACAGTTTTTTTGGGGTCAAACAGTCCCTTCCTTGTTTACTTATACTGAATAAAGTATTCATTTTAAAGATAATAATATAACAGTTAGACTTGATTCTCAATTGGGATTGGCCAAGTAATGTTTAGACGAGCACTGATTCAACAGTTCTGCTTTGGTTTTGTCTGGATTTTATCTTGTTGGCAGAGCCTTAGACTTTAGACTTGACTTGAACTCGTGACAGAGACTAGAGAACACGTCTGCTCGAGTATATGGAAGCGCAGATGAGAGCTTGAGAGAGTTTGACTTCTCAGTACAGCTCAGTACACTGAGCGGCAGTTTCAAATTACAGTTAACCGACCGTGGGAAATTCTTTGGAGCTGATCCTCCAAGTCACGTTGGTGATTACATCTCACATGATCTCACATCACTCTATAACCTACAAATTGCATTTAAAGCCTCTTTCCACTTGGGACATACTCTCAAATGCACATATATGTTTTGACCATATATTCATAATGCATCACAACATAACCAATCCATATCATCTGTGTTCATGTTGGAAATTGTCTATACCCTTTAAAGAATACAAAGGCAGAAATGGTGGAGCTTTTATTAGAGCACACTTTTCTGTATTGTGTAAAGCACTTGTCTTTTTTATTACCTGCTTCCTCTGGGCTATTTCCTCTCAAGAGCCTCCCCGTGGGATTTTCCCTTTAGATATTATCGATCCAAAACTGAGCAGCAACTTACTTCTTGATCTGTTTCTGGGTCTGGGCTTTCCTGTCTGCGGGAAAGCTCATCTTTCTCTCTCTTGTGAAGTATAAAGGAGCTGTCAATCACATCGCCATTCACCTTCACTGGTGGATGGCCCTTTCTGTATAGTGCTTTTATGAAGAATTGCAAGCTGCAAAAAGTGTAGCTTAGACCAAAATAGAAAGGCTCATTTTGTGACAAATATAACTGAAAATCTGTGGGTGCACCTTTGAAGAAAACTAGTAACTTCACTTATACTGAGCACAACAGCACAACTCAGAGTGTGTTTATCAATAAATATTGGATATTCACTTATTTTTATTTTATTTTTGTATTATGTATATCAAATAAAAACTGAAATGCATAGCATTCTGACATTTACACTTGCATTATTGTTAAAAAAAATCATGATTCATGTGAATGGATGTTTGGAAGGACTTAGCCATCAATCAAATTTCAAATAAGATTTGATTGTATCTGTTTAGAAATTGAGGAATACTTTATTGGCTGCTAGTACAATTTGTTATATACTCTACTAATAGAAATTGCAAATAAATTGCAACTTTAAATATATAAAATAAGTACAATAAGTAAAAAATATTTTGTATATGTGTATATGTATGTATGCGTGTATGTATGTGTGTGTGTGTGTGTGTGTGTGTGTGTGTGTGTGTGTGTATATATATATATATATATATTCGCTTAACACTGAATGTCTGTATCTATACTCTGACATTTAAAACAGATTCAGAGTTGAATTATTAATGAAATTCTACTATCCATCTTAAATATCAGTTTAATAATTTAAGCTAAATCATTAACCCACCATTAAGGACCAGGATCAGATACCTTGGTTATTGACTTTGCAGGATAACCATAAATAAATAAATAAGACCAATGACAATTTTGGAGGAGTCCAAATACTTTTAATTATATCTACTGTATGTGGCCCACCCAAGTTACAGTTATCTTGTGCTGTAATGCTGTGTTTTGCGTCATTGACACAGACATATACTTTGAGACAAAAGAATTATTACTCACCTTCATGACAGCACCACTAATGAAACGGCAGGACGGACTTTTAATTAGAGAGCTCATAATGCAATTTGAGATGTCATTTCTGTTTTTGGCATGAATGACATCAAAGATGAGCAGGTATAAGACAAGTCAAGCCTGTGACAATGCCAAGATGATGTCTCCAGAGTGTGAAAAGTTACAGGCAGGTCTTCCATCTCATAGCTGCTCAGAAGGAGCTTCTGTCTTAACCAAAACTCAATGTTCAAGTCTGGTTTCCACAGATCAACCTCTGACCATGTTGAAACTATAAAACTATATAATTTATCATCAAGCACAGTTTGAGTTCACTTAAACTATGTGCTTTCACAGGAAACAATAGTCTTTTTGAATTATTTAGGCTTGAGGAAAAAGGCATACGAGTGTCTCTTTGAATGAAACCATGTGCCTTTTGGGACTGCGATCAAACAATCAGCAACACACACCAAGCACAGTTGTTGTGGCCTCACCACAGACATCTCTCAGGTGATACAAAGTATCGTCATAGAGGGGAATGATGAAAGGCTGTTTGGGTTACAACTCAAAAGTGCCTCAGTACTGAGGATTCTGTTTGTCTCTATAGCCTGTGTATATTTCCTCAGACAATTCAGCTCTTCTCTTGCAGAATGAAGCTGGCCCCATTTCATAGACACTTTAAAAGCAACTAGAATACAGCATCCCCCCCCCCACCCCCCATCTCTCTCTACTGCACACACACATGCCCATGTAACTCCATCACAGTGTAATCTATTCTGGTTTCCATACAGACCTGTCTGTTTCAAGTGATGGGTTTTCAAAAATTCTAGCTCACAAATACATTTGCTCTCAAGCTCTCTGCAGACCTACTGCAAGTCAAAATACTCTCTCTCTATGTTGCTGAAAAGATGGTAGTTTGCTTTGACAATCATATAAAACCAGCTTGTAATGTAAACCAAAAGTTAGATTTTCTTCCAACTCTATTTCAAAAATATATAAAAGTGAACCAGAATCTAAGGATATTCATAGAACAAAGAGGTTCTACCATTTGGCATTATTGGACAATATTAGTAGCCTCTCAGCAGATTGAATTAAACTGGCAGAAATAGAAAAACATTTTCTTGGCTAAATGATCACTTGCAGCAAAGATCAGAAGTATCTGTAGCACATCAGGTGGGATGACATGATGCTTTCTTCAGCTGATTTTAATCTCATCAGTATCTCCTGAAGAATGAATAATGACATGCTGCTGATTATGTAATCGACCTGATCTGCTCCAAAAATATCTTAAAGGAATAGTTCACCCAAAAATGAAAAACTGCTGAAAATGTACTCACTCTCAGGTCATCCAAGATGTAAATGGGTTTGTTTCTTCATTGGAACAGATTTAGAGAAATTTCACATTACATACACACTCACTAATGGATCCTCTGAATGGGTGCCATCAGAATGAGAGTTCAAACTGCTGATAAAAACATTGCAATAATCCACAAGTAATCCATATGACTCCATTCTAACAGTTAACGTCTTGTGAAGCAAAAAAGCTGTGAGTTTGTAAGAAATAAATCCATCATTAAGGTATTTTAACTTTAACTGTTGCTTCTGGAAAAAAATGCCTAAAGTTTCTAGTGAGTCTGAAGATTATGATTAGCAAGTTCAGGTATGTTTAACTATGGAGATAAACTCTGCAGGACAATGGCCCTCCAGGAACAGATCTTATGTTCCACAGAAGAAAGTTATACAGGTTGGGAAGGACATGGGGGTGAGTAAATTTTGACAGAATTTTCATTTTTGGATGAACTATCCCTTTCACTAGTCAACTAAGCAGTTGACTGTTTTTAGTGTTTTTGGGGGGACTTTTTCAGCTAGTCAAGCTGAGAGCCAGACAAATTAGTTTGACCATCTTAAATTACCATAAACCAGCTAAGACCAGCAAACCATCTTAGGCTTGTCTATGCTGTTGTGTTCAGCTGAGTTATATAAAAATGTGTTTGGTAGTGATAAGAGGTGTCTGATTTTATATACTATTATTAACTATGGCTTATAATATCACAGTTTGTGCTTGAAAATGTAATGAGGCATGATTCAGTGGCTCTGTTTGTGCATTTGTCCACTCACTTGTGTTTATTGAGTTATTGTGTTGATATATGATGATGTAATTTTGTCTTTGTGCCTGTTCCAAGTTGCAGGGTAGTCGCTCCCACTCAGGTATGAATCAACCCACTAAATAAGTCTCAGATTTCGCCGTTCATCTAAACATAGACAAACTGTGCATATAAATACAACAAATATATAATGTGTGCCATAAATAAAAATAAACAATCAATTAATAATCAAATACACCTCATTCTATGTAGCCACTAACATTTTTAGGATCATTCTCACTTCTACTCTCAAGTGAACAGAGTACATAAAGTCTTCTATTAATAAGGCCCACCAATGACAAAACTTCCTCAGGCATCTAAAACTAAATTTGTGTCCAGTGCAGTTCTTTTACATGTGCACTGTAGACTCCATCTACAGGGGCATTACATCCTGGCATAGCAGCTGCTCTGCAGAGGGTGTTGAAACAGCTCAAAGGATCATGGGCACACGGCTCTCAGCAATCCAGGACATCTATTCTAAACGCTGTCTCAGGAAAGCTGAATGCATTAAGAAGGACTTCAGTCAGCCAGCACCAACACTTTTCTGCTTTCTGCCTTCTGGAAAGCGAGTCAGGTCCATCAGCAGATGCACATCAAAATACAAGGACAGCTTACATCCTAATCCCACGCTGCATGCTGTTACATTGGACACATATACCATGGACCCATCATATGTTCACACTGCAATAGGACTTAATTACTGCAAGTCACTGTACTCATTTTACCTCTTGCTCTGTCGCTTTATACTTATCCTCTTACTGTCTCTTACTATACTGCTGCAAATCAGTCTTGGCAGATCTCTCTAGAAAAATAAGTGATCATCATCATAATGGCAAAGCAGACATAATTTATTGTGCTACAAGGGCCAAGCAAACTCAAATACGTGACTGTATTTTGTAAATTAGCCCAAAAACAAAACCCATGACTGCCTACTGTATATTTATATTTTATGCAAAAAAGGCCAAAGTGCTTATAATAAAATATATTTTATGTTATAAAGATTTTACATAATTTATTGGAAAGGCTGAATTTTTAACAGCCATTACTCCAGTCTTCAGTGTCACGTGATCCTTCAGAAATCATTCTGATTTGGTGCTTAAACAAAGTACATTTCTTATTATTATCAAAGTTTAAAACAGATGTGCTGCTTAATTTTTTGTGGAAATCATGACACATTATTTTTCAGGATTCTTTGATGAATAGAAAGTCTGTAGTCAAGTCTAAGTCTGTAGAAATCTGATTTTTATAAGCCACTTGCGAAGTCACAAGTCACAATTTGATTAATGTTCAATTCCGTTCAATGCATTCCTTTATTAAATGTAAATTAAATTTCAATTATTTTGAATTATGCATTGCATTGTGCTGTATTTTTAGAGTTAGGGAAATTTCCACACTTTCAGAAAAAAAGATACAAAAGCGGTCACTGCATGGGGTGGTGCCTTTTTTAAAAGGTATGCTTTTGTACCTTTTAGGTACCAATATGCACACTTTAGGTACAAAGGTGTACCTTCTAAAAAGGTACCACCCAGCTTTTGTACCTTTTTTTCTGAGAGTCCATAAACGTAACAGTTATCTTGGCAGAACTTAATGTCCTGGCAGAAAATTACCAGTACCTTTACTGTTTTTCCTTTGATTTTTTTCCTGTAAATGTGTGAACTTTTTCAAAAGGAATATTGTGCAGTTCATGCAGCTTGAATGCTGGTGTCATTAAAGCATCACTGGAACAGACCAAATATGATTTTTTTTACTGCAAATTTTCCACGTTTTAAAGTCAGCAAAGGCTTATGCTGGTAATATGTAATGAAAAAATCAAAATAGTAGCATTTTATCCAGGAACCCACTGTGCTTTCACTGTAGAATAAGAGGGCATTATGTGGATTGCCATTTTTATGCTGCTCTAGATGGTTTGCAAAAAGTGGCATAATTTGCCTGATCTCCAGAGTCAGACATCCTTTATCCTTTGAGGAATAAGCTGGATTTTGCTGTTGTGTAGAATGTCATAAAAAGACACAAAAAAAAGACAAAAGAAAAAATATTATACAATATGTACTGTATTAGTTCACATTTACTTTAACATTTTGCAGCGTTTGTGCAGATATGGTTCTCTGTGTTTCTAGAACTTAGAGACTGACAGCCTTTGAATATGAATAAGGCATAACATCACGTTTGAGAGCCTTGCAGAATGTTATAATGCATGTAGTTTCTGCAGTAACACATTGTATCATTATTTCATGATCTCCCATCAGTTCTAACATTAGACTGATTATACAAACCTGCCCTTTCCATCATTAAAAAGCTTCAGAGGTCAACAAGGCTGATTATTTCTTTAGCAGAAACCACAGTGAACCCCAAACAGTCACTTCTGAAAGAACGGAAAGCAGAAAGAAAACATGATTATATTTCTTGACATGAAGCACATGTAATTCACTTACTGGGAATAACATAGATAAAGATAACATAATCTAAACACTGGAACTACTGGATTTTTTCTTAATAACCACATGTTTCATGGTGCTAAAACAACAGTGGCAAAGGAGAAATATCTATAACACTTCTTCAATTCTTGATTACTTAAAACCTTTAAAAATAAATCTTAATATGTTTCATCTATCACAAATCCTAGAATAAAGTTCTTATCATGGCCTTGATCAACATTCAAGTAAATAATGATATTATGCATGATGATGTGTGATGTTAGTTTTTGAAGAAAATTGAATAAGCCTTGTTAGATGGCAGTCAGTTTAGAAAAAAAATTAATTAAATTGACTGTTTTAAAGAAAACAAGCTTTCATACTTTGGTACAGTGTTAATGACTTCAGTGTTTCATTCATTTGCAAAGTAATACTTTATAAATTCATTCTGGAGGGAAAGTTAAAAAGTCACACTGAGAAAGTAATTAAATAGACAACATAAAATTTAAATGCAGTGTACTAACCTATGTAGTTAAAAAGACTGATTTATTAAAAGAACAAAAATTTACCCTGGGGTGAAAGAAAATAAAAAATTAATACTGCCTCCCAATCATCACCCAGAACACAACTTTCAAAGCTAGTTTATATTATTTACTATATTTGACTGACATCAGAACTAGGTTATTGTTTGCTATAGCAAAACAATAGCCTGCAAGGACTTAACTGAATTCGACTCTATTGTCACAGAGTTGGGCTACTCCAAAGAAAAAAGGAGATCTCCACCATTTTCTTGTCGTGATCTAGCTGATTAAATCGCAGCCAGAGTTAAGACAGGAGTATTTCCTTCATCATGTCCCTCCGTTAGAGCACGCTGCGGCCGGGGTCAAGAGCTGTACGCCTCCGCGCGCAGTCACCAGTCAAACAGCCTGTCCTGCGAGAGCATGCGCCAGACAACATCAAAGAGCGATTTTATCCCCAGCGATCCGGCGTTACCACGGCAACACGACACCTAACCCTCATTACCGTATCTTCATATTTAATAGAGCCTCTTTTCCGCCTTTTCGCTCGGAAACAAAACTCCCGATGAATTATTAAGCACTCATCTATAATATATACGAGCAAGTGCGCGAGTCGCTATATGAGAGTTTTTCATAGGAGACATCCGGCGGCTTCACCCTATCATCGCTCTGATCGGACTTCTATAATGGGCCAGAGCCAATCGCAGTTACTGGAGTGGCCCTTTACAAAATATAATTGAATGTGCAGTTTTTATAGTATCAGCTTTGTGCCAAGACAAGTGTGTTAGACAATGTTAAAGAGAGGTTACAAAAGGACACGTGTGTCTGCTCTATCTATCTATCTATCTATCTATCTATCTATCTACAGGGAAGAATCAGAGAACGATACAACCATAGATAGATAGATAGATAGATAGGTGGAGGACAAGCAGACAAGATGAATGGATGGATGGATGGATGGATGGATGGAGAACAAACAGACTAGATAGATAGATAGATAGATAGATAGATGAAAAACAGATGAGATGGGTGGATGGATGGATGGATGGATGAGAACAGACTACATAGATAGATAGATAGATAGATAGATAGATAGATAGATAGATAGATAGATAGATAGATAGATCGTTTGTCTGTTTTGTCTTGTTTAAATGTGATTTTGCGTCTACACACTTATAAATGGACTTGGACTTCAACTGGACAATTCATTTTTCTGATTCTCGTTGGTGCGCAGAGGTGGTGTGCCCCACTATGACG
>JAFVLL020022149.1:0-52580 GCA_021397915.2 Tor tambroides
GACACGCCAAAGTCCATTTTTGCGTATCAATACCACGAGTTTTCGTTTTTATTTGGCGTACTATTTATACGCACTTTCATGAGATCGGGTTGAAAAAAACAGGCCATATTCACAAAACATCTAAAGGCTAAAAGTAGCTCCTAACTTGCCAATTTAGGAGAAACTGTTAAAAATCATGGGCGTGTCAGAATAATGTCACCTCATTGTGCCAATTTTTATTTATTATTGAGTCCATAGAGAAAACCTTTGGCTGATTGTTTACAGTTTAATGGAAGTTACTCCCACAAATCATGAAAAGCGTCACAGGGCGGTTGCCAAAAAGGTGGATGCATACAAGGGGCAAACACAGGCAACTAAATGAAACACGTGTGACACTTCTTAGAAATCAAGAATGTATTCTGGTATTTTTATTTGCACAAAATGGATATATGTGTATTTAAGGCCTTTAAAAAAATTTTATCTTTGTGTGCAGGTAATAAATCATTTTCCATTTTTGGATACAGTAGGCCTACTTCAGAAAGAAAACCGAAGGAAGACAAATGCCTACTTGCGAAATTGTCCTCCAATAAAGGCTGAAGAGAAAATAATGATTACTGTGTATTACTGTATAAGTCACTGTGCATGTATAGCCAAAATTAGCTTTTTAATATTGCATCTTAAAAAAAAAATTACATTGCAAATGCTGTTAAAGTTGCTAACAATATACCATTTCTTTTTCAGGAGCAGATAGATCTCTGTTTGTTTATTTTGTAAACTCCTTAAATTTGAAAGTGACAAATGACACATTATGACTAGTTATTTCAGTTTGTGGCTCTCTTATAGAAAGGTGTCACTGAGGTTGCATGTGTTCTCGGGAAGTGAAGCAAACACAGCGGTAACCACAAACACCAACTGCTTCTTAGTAAGTGCTGGTGAAGTGAAAAAAAAATACCACAACTGGCACTTTGAGTTGCTCGTCATGGAAAATCCATACAGATTGCTCCTATTTAAAAATTAAAAATTATTCTCTGCTGCCTTGATGGGTAAAATTAATTGCATAGACATGTATATTTTGAGCTTTGGATAAAAGCGTCTGCTAAATGATTAAATGTAAATGCATGACACTTCCAGTGTCTTTTAAACCCACAGACATGCTAATAAATCTGTTTGTTGTCTGAATTGTTCCACTGTCAGTGTAACACTGGTGTCTTGATACTTCACAATATTTCAGGCAAACGGAGTTTGCAAAGTCATTGCTTTTTTATGTCCAGAGGTGCAATTCCAATTAATGCCACAACAAGCATATTTATAACATGTTTATAACGAAAACAGAGAATGCTGACAGACAACAGTATATGAATTCAAATTTCCATGCAAACAAACATCCTTAAAATGTGCTTAAGTGCTGTCATCATCTAAGTGACGGCAAGTTGGCAGTTGTTTTCTGATATGTGAACGTGCTAGATGGATATCTTTGAGTTTTTCTGCTTTGGGTAAAAAAAAAACGTGATATCTCTGTTCTTCTTCTCAGGCATACTCATGCTTCAAAACTTAATAACTGCGCTCAGTTTATGTGACAGAGTTTGAATTAGGACTAAATGTAAACAAACAGCTGCTCTGTGACCCAGAGACCTTTGAATATTAGACCATAGTCACATGACCTCACCATCATTAAGCTTCTGACAACTTTAG
Organism: Tor tambroides; assembly: GCA_021397915.2. Classification (NCBI taxonomy): domain Eukaryota; kingdom Metazoa; phylum Chordata; class Actinopteri; order Cypriniformes; family Cyprinidae; genus Tor; species Tor tambroides. The sequence goes on from JAFVLL020022149.1 coordinate 1,672, forward strand.
CAGTCTTTCTAATAAAAAACATTATCCATGAAAGTTTGAATTAGAATAGTTTGCAAGAGCGAGGCTGTGAAAGCAACTATAGATGAGATTGTTTAATGTCCTCGACAACCTTAGTCCCATTTAACCACTTGTTAGTCACTGCATTTTTCAAGACAAGTAAAAGATTTTTTTAAAAATCACAAGGCCGTTTTACTGATGCGTTTTCTGAAAGAAACTGGAACTTTTACCGTCCAGTCAGTAGGTGGCGGTAATGCAGATGAAACCGGTTTTGCCAGCGACCGATAAACAACAACAGAAGAAGAACACTTCCGTTCGTGAAGGTGACCGTCATGGCGGCGGCTGTGGTTCGTGGAATCGGCTCAAATCTGTCAAAAAATCTGCGTGAGGTCCGCCTGCATTTATGCCAGATATCAGCAGCCAGTCAGGGAACCAGGTGCAGTACTGGCGCTTTTTACTGTTGGACTCTTTGTAGGAGAGTAACTGTCCTCTATAGAGACTGTTTGTATCGCTAATGTTTATGTACGTTAGAAATACTGACTGAAAACCTGCATGACTGAAAACTGTTTGACAAACCGACTAGCTTTTAATTTAGAGTACAGGGTTCGTACAGATTTAACTTAGAGAGGCAATTTATAATTAACGATAATAATAATTATACATTCAAAGCATAATCATTATTTCTCCTGCCTGTTGGCAGATTGGACAATTACAATTGTTATTTGGTTCCAAATTTTGTTGTACATTTGAAAAAATCCTTTTAAATGACTGTAAAAAAGGTGAAATGAATATATATATATAAGTAATAAATATAAGTATAAATATAGTAAGTATAACAAATAATACAAATATTAAATATAATACGTTATATATATTGTTTTCCTTCAAAAACATAAAAAACATAATAATTATTTAAAACTTTTGACCGCTATATAAATTATTTATTTTATTGTTGTTGTTTTAAATTGTTTTTAAAAGAAGTCTCTCATGCTTTCCAAGACTGCATTTATTTAGTCAAACATACAGTAAAAATAATAATGTTGTGAAATATTATTACAATTTTAAAAAAAAAAGTTTATTTGAATATTTTTTTAAAATGTAATTTATTCCTGTGATGCAAAGCTGAATTTCCAACATCATTACAGTGTCTCATGATCCTTCAGATATCATTCTAATATGCTGATTTGGTGTTTGACTATTATTTGTACTCAAATATTATTAATGGTTCTTCTTCTTATTATTATTATTATTATAAACGGTTTTACTTTATTAATTTGTTCATTTGTTTTCGTGGAAATGGTGATATATATATATTTTTAGGAGTCTTTGATGAATAGAAAGATTAATGAACAGCATTTACTTGATACAGAAATTTTTGTAACATTTTAAATGTCTTTACTGTCTCTTTTGATCTGTTTAATGTGTCCTTGCTGAATAAAAGTATTAATTTCTTTTATTTTAAACAATGGCTTAAATTGTAACGTGTCACAATTTCCACAAAAATATTAAGCAGCAAAAAATGTTTTCAACATTTATGATAATAATAATAAATGTTTTTGAGCACCAAATCAGCATATTAGAAATTATTAGAATTGATAAATGGTTTGTGTGACATGACGATCATTGTAATTTTTATTTTTTAGTTCGGCGTGGAACTAGTTCATAGGCTTATTCGTATGTCTTCTTTGTTGTTTTTAGGGATTTTATTGAGCAGCATTATGTGACATTAAAGAAGGCAAACCCCGAGTTCCCCATCCTGATCCGAGAGTGCTCTGGAGTTCAGCCCACGCTGTGGGCACGATATGGTAGGAAAATACTCCAGAAAACTAAAGCATATTCATACAAATGACCACATGTGCATAATGATGCATCTCTCTGCTTCAGGTTTTGGCAAAGAACACAGTGTTTCACTGGACAACATGAACACTGACCAAGTGGCCAAAGCACTTGAATCAGTAGTAAATGCAAAGCCCTAAGTAAACCTCCTGATGTAAAATAATGTAAATGTTATTTGTGTCCCAAATTGAAAATAAATGTGTATTCTAAAGATCTTGATCATTTTTTGTGATTCTGTCATATGAATGTGAAGGTAAGTGTGTAGATTGCCCATATACCTAATGTAGACGTTTCCTATAATCAGGAATGAGTGTTCATTGTTCATTGCTTATGGTAGCCTGGCATCAGGCTTACAACAGCACCACCAAATGCATATTTAGGGTCCCAGGCATAACTTGGGTGTTAACAATATTTTAGAATCAAACAAGCAAACATTTGTAACCTGTACTACCCTATTAAACCCTAAAAGGTTTAATGTGACTCCGTTCCCAAATACATTGTAAAAAAAAGTACCTATTTCCATCTGGCATTTACAGCATAGATTATCATTAATATGTTTCATTCTGAAACAGTCTTAATGTAGTGTGGTATATTTTTGTTTTATTTACATATTTACCCATCAGAATCCAGCCTGCTTTGAAGAGCTCAAATATTTAAAGCGGCAGACAAAAAAACTGCATTGCACACTTATTATAAATATAATGTTAGCATGCATTGCCGTGGATGCTAATATTGTTATATTCATCTTTAAAGTTACTGTTCCTGGTGTGAACAAGCCTTTAGCCAGTGTGTGAAGCTTTGTAGTCTATGATGAAGTGATAATTTAAAGCTGGGACATTATAAAACTATAAATATTTCCAGATTTTTTCTCAAATTCCCCATATAACACTCCTTGAGGTGACCTGAAAATCCCACCCTAATATAAACTGTCAGTGGCACTTGTGTTCTGTTTTCAATGAGCAGTATTTGTGAAATTTAACAGCATTCTGACATAGGAGTATACATAAATAGACATAAATACATAATACTTAAATAGAAAGTAAACAATTTACATTCAAGTTCAATCCAATCTGTTTTTACTGTCTGTCCAATTCAGGTTTTTTTTTTTTCTTTCTTTTGTGATATTTTAGCCACTGCAATGAAGCATGTAATTAACATTAAGGAAATTCTACGTTTCTGTTTGGAGGCACATGGCTTGCTTAATTTAATGCTTTTCCCATTCCACATGAAATACTGTATTGTCAAATTGCTTAGAGATTGTGCTTGTTATATTGATTATTTTGATCTGAAGGGTCACTGTATGGTTATATGTGAGGTTTCAAGGGCAAAAGGGATATAGACTGGGAACCACTGATATAGACAATAATATTTTATAAAACAAGTGTAATACTTTTATTCATGACGAGGTACAGTTGTGAAAGAAAAGTTACACGACAATGACTAACAATCTGTTTTAATGCAAAAGTAATATTTATGTCAAGCAGGTTTTTCCACAAATATCCACATCTAATACTGAATTATCTATTATTGTGGAATGAGTAGTTGTACATTACTTATATCACATGCCTTCTGGTAACATTTTGGTGTCCTTGTTGCATGTCACATGTAGTTACACAGTAATAACAGAAAATGATGCATAAATACAGGCAACTAATCCTAAACCTAACTCAATAATTAGTACATGTTGTTAATTAATAGGCTATTACTCAGCACAAAAATATATTACAGTAGCTACTGACTTGCATAATATGAAAAAAAAAAAAAAAAAATACTATGCATGTCAGTGGCTACCGTCAATGGTTTGCATACCAACAAGTCTTTGTAAATATCAATAGGCTGTATTCTTTTGTGCTCAACAGAAGAAAGAAACTCATACACGTTTTGAGCAATTGGAGAGTGAGTAAACTGGCAATGGCAACATTCTCCTTTTGGGTGAACTATCCCTTTAAATGACGGATATATGTAGCCTATATAATATAAGGGAAGAACAGGCATGAAACAATGTAATCACAGTCTGAACATTGGCTCAAGAGGCGTTAAGAGATAGACAATCGACTATTCAGTTCTTACCGCCTTCGTCATGATGGGGTTGGACTGAGTAGAAAAAAAAGGAGGGCCTGGTTTTAATATCATAGAAAACTCTACTTTTTATGCTCTTTGTCAGTCCAAGACGCCTTAAATCTCAGTGTAGCCTATTGTGGTACGAAATGAACGGATTTTTTGCTTGATTAAAAAACGCCTATTTTAACGTCAGTCGATAAATTGCACAATATGACGTATTTGCCGTTCCATAGGTGAAATGTTTGTTGGTCAGTACGTCGACTGGGTTTTGGCGACGTATGCTGGACTCCACGCAGCAGCAGATGTCGAACGCCGCGTCGCGCTGACAGCAAGAAGGCTTTCAGCAAAGCGCGAAGATTCTGCTTTTATTAAAGCTTTATTTCACCTCCTCACTGAAACAGATGAGCACCCTCATAGAGTTGCAACTCTTTTTGAAGTGGATGGCATTATTCGTGCTCTTCGGACTCTTCATCCTCAGTTTACAAACTTCTGCGTCTTGCAGTGACGCGAGCTCGAGCAGAGAAGACGTCGAGCGCTTTCGGGTTGAACAAACTTCAGCTTTCACACCCAAACGACCTCCACATATCATCTTCATTCTGACAGATGACCTGGGTTTCAATGACATCGGTTACCACAGTAAAGACATCCTCAGCCCGACGCTGGATAAGCTGGCTTCAGAAGGAGTGCGCCTGGAGAATTACTATGTCCAGCCGCTGTGCACCCCGTCCCGCAGCCAGCACAGCATTCAGAATGTCAAAAGTGCATCACAAGGAGCTTTTCCACAAGCTGAGATAAATAGTAATATATAGCCTTGATGGTTTGTATGTGATGGTGTCATGCACACAAACACAAAAGGCAATCATGGTAACACACGTGACACCACAACAATGCAATATACTAAACATGAATTGTAACATAAGACACTAATAAACATAACTGGTAACAAAAACTAATAAGCAACACAGTTATTTAATATCAAATGTCAGCTGTCACACATTTTATGTTTTTTCACTGTAAATTATATATTTGATCTGGAAGATACAGGTCAATTGGCTTATGACATTGTATAAAACAAGTGGTCAGTTGTAAATGAATAGTTCACCCAAAAATAAAAAAATAGCTTGAAGTTTTTCACCCTCAGGCCATCCAAGATGTGGATGAGTTTCTTTATCAGTTTTGGAGAAATGTAGCATTCCATCACTTGCTCACCAATGGATCCTCTGCAGTGAATGGGTGCCGTCAGAATGAGAGTCCAAACAGCTGATAAAAACATCACAATAATCCACAAGTAATCCACACAACTCCAGGCCATCAATTAATGTCTTGTGAAGCAAAAAGCTGTGTGTTCGTAAGAAACAAATCCATTAAAGTGTTTAACCTTAAACCATCGCTTCTCACTAAAATATGAGTCAATAATCTAAAATAACACTTCCTCTAGTGAAAAAGTCCATCTTCTGTTATCTCTCACATCAAAATCCACCCACATATTTGTTTAGAGCTGTTTTGGCCTGCAGTGCTTGATCTGTGCATATTTCTGTCCTTTTTCAACTTTTTCACTGCAGAAAGCAATATTATGGATAGAGGACTTGTATTTTAGTCTGAAGCAACAGTATTTTTATAAGCAGTTTGAACTCTTATTCTGACGGCACCCATTCACTGCAGAGGATGCATTGGTGAGCAAGTGATGGAATGCCAAAATGTAATGTTAAATTTAAACTGATGAAAAAACAAACTTGTATACATCTTGGATGGCCTGATGGTGATTACATCTTAAGCAAATTTTCATTTGTGGATGAACTATTCATTTAAGGCATTTTTAAGCAAACTTTTCAGAGTGAAACCAAAGACAAACACCACTAACTTGGTTGAGACTGAAAACAAAATTGCTATAAACGTGCATCTCAATCACATCACACAAGCAAAGAATGTCCATACACTGTTGTGTTTATTGCTTTAGTCAAGCACCTTTATTAACTGAACTTCAGATGTGCAACTTGATTTGCTTTCACATGTCCAATGGTCCATGAAGTTTTGTGCATTTATATGTTTGTGTTTTGTTTTGATTAGACAGCTGTATGTTTCTGGAAAAGCTTTAGTCCTTTGCTGTTTTCCAAGACAGTGGGCATTGATTTTATCCATCCAGATTGTGAAAAATAAAGGGGGATTGGTCAAAAAGGAGGGATGTGTATGTAATGCTTATTGCATTTGATAACGAGTATATAGACGCAGAATCATTTTCATTGATCAATCATGCGCCATAAGAATGCATTTTTCCATTCCACTTCTTTTCAATGTAAACATGCGCCGCATTTTTAAAACACCTGGCCAAGTTAAAAGAATTTCAACTTTTACATGCAGTGCCGCTCATCAATGTCACTTCCAAAACAGTGGACCAATCAGAAGACACTGGAGGTGGGGCAAGCATTGCAAGCTTTTGTTTACAGTAGCAAGTTGGCACAGGCAAATATTTTATTTGACGGCAACAAGGCAGAGAAGGCATTCTGTGCTGCTCTTTTTTAAAAACCATTGCTGAGCGCTGCGTCTCATGTTTTAGATGCAAAGACACGTTCTGTGTGAACAGCCCTTAGATTAGGACATTTATTTGAGTTCTTAACAGCTGTAAACAAGACCTTCTTGTTTTTTTTTCCCTTTGTGTCTAAGCATTTGGAATTTATGCTTTCTTTAGATATCAAATTCACACTGGGCTCCAGCACTCCATCATCAGGCCGCGTCAACCCAGCTGCCTCCCTCTGGATGTGGTCACACTCCCTCAACGCTTACAGCAAGCCGGATACTCCACTCACATGGTGGGGAAGTGGCATTTGGGCTTCTATCGGAAAGACTGTTTGCCCACACGTCGTGGCTTTCACACCTACTTCGGTTCGTTGACCGGCAGCGTGGACTATTATACGTACGGCTCATGCGACGGCAAGTCATTGTGTGGCTTTGACCTCCACGAAGGTGAGTCAGTGGCATGGGGGAAAGGGGGGAAGTACTCAACTCACCTCTACACCCAGAGAGTGCGCAAAATCTTAGCAACGCACGACTCAACCAGTCAGCCTCTTTTTATCTTTCTTTCCCTTCAGGCGGTGCATACACCTCTAAAGCCACCCAAAGAATACATCTATCCGTACCGCCGCATGGGCAACGTTCCCCGCAGTAAATACGCGGCCATGGTTTCTATCGTTAACGAGGCGGTCTGGAATATAACTTACGCGCTGCGCAAGTATGGTTTCTACCGTAACAGCGTCATCATCTTCTCCACCGACAATGGAGCCCAGCCATTAACAGGGGGCAGTAACTGGCCCCTACGAGGGTGCAAGGGAACATACTGGGAAGGTGGCATTAGAGGAGTGGGTTTCGTGCACAGTCCCTTGATACGCCATCGAAGAATTGTCAGCAGAGCCCTTATACACATTACTGACTGGTGTCCAACCCTAGTTGGACTTGCTGGGGGCAATGTGTCGCAGCATCAGGAGTTAGATGGGTTTGATGTTTGGCCTGCCATTAGTGAAGGAAAGGAATCCCCACGACTGGAAATTCTTCACAATATCGACCCTCTTCATCGGCGCAGTTGGGGCTCGTTCAAAGACGGCTATGGATTGTGGGACACCGCCGCGCAAGCGGCTATTAGAGTGGGTGACTGGAAGCTCTTGACGGGTGACCCTGGCCATGGGGATTGGGTGCCGCCTCAGGTGCTTACAAACTTCCCTAGCAGCTGGTGGCACCTGGAGCGACAGATTGAGAAAAAAAGGAAATCAGTTTGGCTCTTCAGCGTTACAGGTGACCCTTGTGAACGGCATGACCTTGCAGTCCACAGGTCTGATGTCGTCCAAGAGCTGCTGACACGGCTAGCTTTTTACAGTCGCACGGCGATAGCGGTTCACTACCCGCCAGATGATGCCCGCGCTAACCCCAGTTTGAATGGAGGTGCGTGGAGACCTTGGGTGGGCGAAGACGAAGAGGAGGAAAACTGGGATGGAATTTATTACGAGAGGGAAGAATCGCAAAAGGAAGAAATGTAGGCTCTGCAAATTACAATCGTTCTTCAAGAAGTTGAATTTAAAGATGATGTCAAAACAAATATAGGATTCTTCTGCTGCTGAACATCACTTACAATAATAAATTTAATTGCTGACCGTGTTTAATACCTAAAAAGGAATAGTACACCCAGGTCATCCAAGATGTACATCACTTTCTTTCCTCAGGTGAAGAGAAATTAAGGTTTTAGAGGAAAATATGATTACCAAAGACTGTTTTCAGCAGTCCAAAATACATATTTAGATAGCATCGAAGTAATCCACACGACCCCAGCTGATAAATGCAACATGTCCTCCAACCAATACGCCCGTATAGGTCGTTTGTCACTTCCTTGAAATACGACCCATAGGAGCGTTTACTAAATTTGCGCCCCTTTCGACAACAGGACACTTTCATATTAATGCATTGCCTTTTGGTAGAGAATTGTGTCATACGACGATATGCAATCGTGATCACGTGATCATGGGTTCGATCCCAGAGAATCCACATGCTCTTAAAATGTATTTTAAAATGATTTTGTACATTTTCTCTGAGGGTAGGTTTAGGGGCGGGGATAAGTGTAGTCATTCGTACGAATTCGTACAAATTAGCCTGATCTCACAGCAGTGTACGAATTGCCGTGAGATTTGGTTGGACTGTGTAAAAAGCCCGCACATTGCATTTAAATGAACACGCATTTTGATTGGTAATGACACTCATGCGTCATTTCAATTCACAGCCATATCACCCTGCAGCCCAAGAGTGGTTGCCCACTGAAGCTAAGCAGGGTTGAGCCTGGTCAGTACCTGGATGGGAGACCTCCTGGGAAAACTAGGTAGCTGTTGGAAGAGGTGTTAGTGAGGCCAGCAGCGGGTGCTCACCCTGTGGTCTGTGTGGGTCATAAGGCCCCAGTATATTGACGGGGACACTATACTGTCAACAAGCATCGTCCTTCAGATGAGACGTTAAACTGAGCTCCTGACTCTCTGTGGTCATTAAAAATCCCATGGCACTTCTCGTAAGAGTAAGGGTGTAACCCCGGTGTCCTGGCCAAATTCCCTCTACTGGCCCTGGACAATCATGCCCTCCTGATAATCCCCATCCACTTGATTGGCTCTATGACTCTCTCTCCTCTCCACCTGTAGCTGGTGTGTGGTGAGCGCACTGGCGCCGTTGTGCTGTGGCTGCCGTCGCATCATCCAAGTGGATGCTGCACACTGGTGGTGGTTGAGGAGAGACCCCCCACATGATTGTAAAGCGCTTTGGGTGTACGGCAATACACAATAAAGCGCTATATAAATGCATCATCATCATGACGACAGACGCAACACAACACTTTTTATGTCGATACTATTTTTATGCCTGCTAGAGGGCGCTTAACTTTAAAATGTAACTATAGGTTGTGATAAGGTGCTTGCACAAATTACCTGTAGGGTTGTTTTTTGAAGAAGGACAGCCTGGATAAATAAGGGTTGATAAATAAATAATATAATTTTTAACTACAGATGTTCACATTGGTAAAGTTTGGTTTAGTTGATGACTTATTGTCTGCAGATGTCTTTATTCACAAAAGATACAGCTCAACAGAAGCATTTACTTGGTCACCTTTTTTTTAAGCTGACATCTATAGTTCTGTAATATAACAAGTCTAAAAATACAAATATCTCTCAATTTATGTGAGCTTATAAAACCTGCATGTATAAGAATTGTACTACAATTGTACTGACAAAAGGTTACTGTTTACTGTTAATTGTACTGTTTTAAAAGGTCAAGTTTATGTGGTGCTGCAACATATGGTGAAATTATATGAACTGTGAAACAATATTACAACAATGGCTTGAACACCTACAGACCTCTGTTGTTTCAACTGTTTTTTTGCATCCTATTTGTGTCAGACTATAATAATATTCAATAAAATTCAAATGCCTGCGCTACTGAGCACCAGGAGACCACGAGGAGGAGACTATGGCAGGACATCACTACGTTTCAACACTTTATTACAAATACAAGCTGTTTGTTCTGGCCGACTGGATATGTATTGTACAGTGTGAAGCACGTGGCATTGGTGGATGGATGATAAGGTCTTGGGGTCAGGCCCAGTAACATTTAGGGACCTCCTCGTGGAACCGTGTGACTGTTCAAAACTTTCCACAAAGCACCCTCAGCCCACATGAGACAAATCAGGGACAACCAGCTGCTCTTTGTTGAACGGAAGAACACAAGAGAAGTGTTGATGTGCTCCTCCTTAATTTCAGGAAATGGAGATGAAAGGTGTAAACTAGTGATGGACAATAGACAAAAATAACTGTTATGATTTTTGTTACAGTTTCAAATTCAGTGGTGTTGGAAAAATTGTGCTGATGTGTTCATATTTTATGTCATTTGTTTTACATTTAAATATATGATTTTGAAATATGCCTCATTGTTTTTCACACACAAACATGGAGGATGTATGAGTGGATGTATCCGACGGCCTCACTGGGTATTCAGTGCTTCGCAAAACTGTAGTAGTACTGCTCCTTGTGAAAAAGATGTGCATTTTTGCATACTTTTAAAAAGACTAGCTACTTATTACACTTTAAAAACTGAATGTAATGTTTTCAGACACTTTTTTACAATTAAATCAAAATGTGTTATAGTTTACATTATACTTTTGTATTAAAGGCAATTAGTTGAAATGAAGAGTGCTTTTTGACCCACTTATGTAGGAGATGAGTACATATACTTTCATAATGACTTCTCTTCTAAATTTCATTATTTATTACTAAATAATACTTCAATGTAATTTATATTAAAAAAAATTAAAATGAGGGGTCAACTCTAAATATATTTGTAATCACACTTTTGTAATAATGAAGTTGCAATTTAGTAAAATATATTAACTTTAAATGTAATACCAGATAAAGCTACAGAAAAAAATATAGCCAAGTCATTTACACGTGATTTAGTATGTTAGTCAACACTTAAAATTAAGTGTACTTAAAGCACAATAAGAGATGACTATAATACGTATATGATGATGAATGATTTAGAATATGTCTTTAAGTAATTTTACCTTAAAAGCTATTTTACTTATTATGTATTTATTAAATTCTTTTATGCATTTATTCTGTGCAGTTTTGAACTGACTAAAATAAATAGCACAATGGAGGCCACATAAATTGAATAAAGCCACACTGTATACTAACCATCACAGCAGGATTAGGTTTAGGTGTGATTTCGCGCCTGTCCTGCAGGTGACTGCATGAGGCACTGAATCTAAAACGACTTTCAAGCTCTACTTACGTTACGATGATTTTTTTTTTTTTTTTTGAAACAGTACGTAATTCTAAAATGATTCCTACGATCGTTTCTACCTAATTAAGCCTACGATATGCTTTGTGCAAACACAGCCCTGCTTATTATTTAGCCGAAAATAAAATACAAATGCAACCGTCTCTTTAATGCATTAGCATATGTAAATTAAGTTAGCCTACTACATTACATTTTAAATATTATTTCACTAGTTACGACATAGTTTACTGTAGCTATTTTGTTATAAAAACAAGTTAGGCCTATTGCAATTATTATCTGCTACTGTAGGCTATTTGTTATTTGCTAGCTACTAAATAAATTAAGTCCAAGAGGCATTTAGTTTTTAAAAGGTTTTATTATTTTTCTAAATTAAATATATGGCTGCTGGTAAGGAGGAACAAATTCAAATGTTGTTCTCACATCTATTTAAAACAAGCATAGTTTTTGCCCCTTTTTATTTTAATGCGTATTGTCAAAATATGGAAGCATTGGGCTCATTCTTTCGAATGGTCAAAGGAAAAAAGTGTAATGCATTTTAAATGCACGTATAAATTAAATGATACTTTCACACTAAACACTGTATTAACAAGGGCAATGAGCTCTCTGCCGCATTATTATCAACCTTTCGTTACGGTCTTGCTCTGTTTGCTTTTCAATCCAAACACTCCTAGGCTATATATTATGAGAAAATATAATTTACAGTGTACAAAACAACATCTTTCTATATTTTAATCAACATATTTGTTAATAGATTTTTATTTATAATTGTCATTTTTTTTCGATTAAGATTTTCTCTCTCTCTTCCCCGAAAGCTCTTCCCGTTTCAATCACAAGGAAGTCACACCTGGATGTGAAATGTGACCCCACACATCTAAATCCGCTCTGAAACCCTTTTCTCCTTCTGAACTGACCAAAATCGTTTGCATTATCCTGTTTCTTCGAAATCTCTTACATTGGATCGGAGAAACATGTTTATTTATTGTACCTAATGGACTGTAAAGTGTTTGCACGTGTTCAGCTGAGTGGTAATGTTTAAAGTGAAGAGGAAAAGCATGAGTCAAACTATGCACTATAATCTAACATTTCTCCTCAATGAGAAATGACAGAATCCTGAAGAATAACTTGATGAATAGCTTGCGTATTTTAAGTAACTCCGTTTAAGATATAGGTCAGTAAAGGCTGAATACAAGAAAAAAATGTAAACCACTCAAAAATAAGAAAGTATAGTCCATGTCGTTATCTTATCGATAGACAACCGTTTTCTAGCCGAACAGTGAAATAAAAGCTACTACGATTATAAATTTATTAGCCCACAAACACACACTTGTTAGCCTTTACAACATGAACACAATCATAAATATTATTGAGCAGCAGCATACATAACTATACAATCTAAATTAGCCTTAGACCTGCATGACGCATCACGACGTCCCACACGGTTTACATCACTTTTGACCAGGTGTCAAATGTTTTCACTTTTTTTTTTCTTTTGGACAGCTCATAATTTTATGACCGTGTGTTTTAGATGTTTTCATATCACAAAAGCTGATATGAGACATCCTGAAATAATTTGGCATATTAGTTTTATCTCTGTCCAATTTCTTCTTGAAAACTGGCTCAGATTAAATGCCTCGAAAGTCCAGGTGAAATTGTGGTGAAAATGCAGCCATGCTCACTTGTTACCGATTACGTAATTTAACAACACTTTTTTAGTTGGAAGCTATATAGGCCTAGGCTATATATAAAATAACCATGTCTAATCTTTCATTTCGTCCTGTTCCTGTACAGTTCACAAAAATATAGCCAACAATTACATTTATATTTTATAGCATTCGATCTATATACTGCATATAATCAGTGCTGTCTAAAAATGTACGTTAAAAACATGCATAGGCCTACCAGGAAAAAATAGAAAATTATCATATTACGACTATGATCTTTGTCTTGTTCGCAGTGTAGACATTGTTCCTTGTTTTGAATCAACTGATAATCGAATGTGGCGTGCGTGCGTGGCGTAGACTAGCCTAATATATGCATTATAGATTGCAACAATAATGTTTTGTTAAATTTATGCTAAAAACTGGTAGTTTTGTTTCATCATCTAAAAAATACAGTGACACTACATATTGCATTATATTACGGCACGGTATTTTAGTCACAGTGTATTTTACAGTTCATGTCGTTAAATCATAAAATAGTATACAAATGCATTTGGACTATTCTTTTTTTATGTAAAATGATAACACGTGGCAAAACGGAAGGCCACATAAGAATGAAAATTCATGATAATTATTTTATAAAAATAGCACTAAACTAAACAACATAAATGTATCACAAACACCAAGGAAAACTAAATCAAGAATAACTTGAACTTGAAATAAAATCGAATCAAATATAATGGCGCTCACAAGGAATTTTGGGAATTCCCGTTTTCCGCTAAGATGACATTTTTATTTCTGAAAAATATTTTAACAAACACCTAATTTACCTTAAAAATAGCTATAGATTCCTTGTTAAATACAATAGGGTCTTTTATATTTTATCCGCAAATAATGAGCTAAATCATGTTTTACTTTTAAAAACATTTCTTACATTATACAGTAAATGTACACGTGTTGTCTTTTTAAATTTCATGGCATTTTTACGTTTTCCTACTTCGTAACGTGTCTAGAGCGCATGTAGGCCTATACTACTATAACAGGTTTACATTCTGAAAGGCATTCGTTTGTGGGCCGCTCTGAATTGGAACATCACCAAGGCAGTTTCATACCGTGGGAGGGTGATCATCGTGATCATAAAAGTGACGTCAACATCGCAACCTTTAGCAGGCACCGAGGCTGAAGGGTTCAGAGAATCTGGCCAGGTAGAGGAACCGTCAGGTTATAGGGAAACCTGGGTCTAAGGAGCCAAGATCAATTGCTTGGGTGCATATTATGCACTGGAGTCATCAGGCGGAAAAATGTACGTGAGTTATCTCTTGGAGAAGGACAGCAGTATGTACCCGAATTCCGTAAGACACCCAAGCCTAAACCTGAACCCTCAGAATTTTGTACCCGCACCTCCTCAGTATCCAGACTTCACAGGATACCATCACGTCCCTGGGATTACCAACGACCCTCACCACAGCCAAACAGGACCCTGGAATCCCGCGTACCCTCCTCCGCGAGAGGAATGGACACCTTACGGGCCGGGAACTGGACCCTCGACCTCGAGCACTGGTCAGCTGGGCTTCAGTCCTCCAGATTTTTCGTCTGTTCAAGCGCCTGGCCTTCTTCCATCCACCATAAACACATCAGTCGGTCAGCTGTCGCCGAACTCTCAGAGACGGAACCCTTACGACTGGATGCGTCGGAGCGCGCCGCCCGCCACCTCAGGTGCGTTTTTAAAATCTATAAATGAAATTATTATAGTTTGAAAAAATAATATAATAATTATTATAGAAAGTGCTAACTATCGTGATCTCAAAAGAGGCAAATTATTTAAAAATAAATAAATAAATAAAATTAAATGAATAAAATAAAAGGCCTGCTATGAACATATAGGGAAAACTACTGCTAAACTCGGTCCCGCAATAGTTTAGAAGCGAACTCTTCTGAATTCACGCGTTTGTCATGCTAATATAGTGACTTGTGTGAGTTTCTTTGCTTTGATGTCACTCTTTGTTCTTTTTTGTCTGGATGCCGGGAATTGTTGAATACATGGATGCGCATTAACATTTAGTAAATAGCAGAAACGGTGCAAAAATAAATAAATAAATAAAAATATTAATTATTCTTTTTTTTTTTTTTTTTTTTTAGAAAATAACACAATATGTAACAGAATAAAATCTCAATTAGATAGGGCAGTTCCAGCTCACAGAACTGGACGAAATGTCAGTACAACCCTGCAGTTAAAACAGAAATTCCGTGGCTCCCACTGATTATGAAAAACTGAATAAAAAATAAGAAAATGTGTGTTTACATGTACAGTTGGGCCAGATATTTCCGCCCAATTGTAAACAATGAGATTTGGAATCATTGCAATTTCTGTTAAAAAAAAAAAAAAGAACTTTTGATATTTCAGCACACTGTTAATAAGGTATAATATATCCCTGTCAGCTCAGGATCCTCTCTAATATGACTGGAACAGGGAGCAACAATTAACTCTTAATTCCTCCTCATATGTAGGCTATGCAATACCATGACATCACAGGCAAGCTGGAGAAAAGTTATAAATTTAGTTGGACCTATTTCTGTGTAAACACTTTCACGCTTAGTTTTATAGGCCTAATACAGATGGATTAAGCCATAAATTCCTCAAAACAGTAGTTTTAATTGCCACACATTAACATACAACTCAATAACCAGACGGGCTTATTGAAAAGTCTGGAGCCAAGCCAGACTTATGATGTTATTAGCACACTATTATTTTAAAGTTCTAACCACTAACATGTATTTTAAATACCTGGCTTTCTAAATGGAGAATTGTGAGAGTTGCTTGGCCGGGTTAATGATACCAAGAGATTATGGCCTCTAGTGAGATTTTGAGTGAAGATGCTATGGTCGAGAAGCCTAATTATCTGGAGTTCCTCCCTCTGTGGCTGTTGCCCTAGACAGGCGCTGTCCTTCCCTTTGCCGTTCATGTTTTAATATTTAACCTGGTAACCACTTAAGTCCCCTCTTGCCCCTGACAGGGTAAACTAAGTTTGAAATATAGAGACGCGATTCCAAAGACCTTTATAACATGGACATCTTGGTGTTTTATATATGTGTGCTCTTAACGATTGGCTTGATTAAGGGAGCAAACACTGCGTGTTCCCATAGTTACTTTTTAATAGAAAAGATAAACACATAATGTCATTAACCAAAAAATGACTTTTAATTTCTATCACATTATCATTAATTATAGTCAATATTATTTGTTTAGCAGTTTTCACAATACATATTATTATTAGCTTTACAAAAAAAAATTAAAAATCCTTTTTCATTACCCTCAGTGAGTAAAAATCTACTTATGGGAGAAAAGCCTCGAAAGGAACCAGATTTACACTGAATGCATTTAAATGTATTTGTTGCTAAATGAATAAAGTACACTAATTTAATTTTTCTGTCATATGATGAAATACTCATCAGAGCCCACTGTGAAAAGGAAAGGGTCGTGTAGAAAATACTGAATCACAATTATTTGTTTAAAATTGACTTGACTTTTAATGAAAAATTCATTTGTTATGCTGTTTGTCTTTTAGGAGGGAAGACCAGAACAAAAGACAAATACCGGGTAGTGTACACGGATCATCAGCGTCTGGAGTTGGAGAAAGAATTTCATTACAGTCGTTACATCACAATAAGAAGAAAGGCAGAACTGGCAACAGCACTCAGTCTGTCAGAGAGACAGGTTAGCTGCAGTCATCATGTTCTTAGACAACATATTCCTCACATACACTCCTAAAAATAAAGGTTCCAATAGGGCCACAGAAAAATCACTTAAAGAACATTTCAGTTAACAGTTCTTAAAAGAACCGTTTTTTCTTAGTGTGAGGAACATTTTAAAAATCTAAAGAACCTTTTTCCACTATAAAGAATCTTATGTTGAATGGAAAAGTTCCATGGATGTTAAAGGAGCACTCTTAAAAATAAAGGTTCTTTTTTGGAATTTATTGTTCCATGAAGAACCTTTAACATCCATGGAACCTTTTTGATGTACAAATCATTCCTCATACTGTTAAAAGGTTCTTTATTGGCATCTTTGGTTCCATGAAGAACCTTTAACATCCATGGTACACTTTCAAAAATAAAGGTTCCCAAAAGGGGTTTTGGGTTCCCTAAAGACCCTTTCAGTGAACAATTCTTAAAAGAAGCATTTTCAGCTTGAGTATGAAGAACATTTTAATAATCATAAGAACTTTTTCTATTATAAAGAAACTCATGTTCCATGGACGTTAAAGGTTCTTCATGCACTCTTAAAAATTAAGGTTCTTTTTTGGAATTTATTGTTCCATGAAGAACCTTTTTATACCCATGGAACCTTTTTAATGTAGAAATGGTACTGTAAAAAGGTTCTTTATTAGCATCTTTCATTCCATGAAGCTTTAATATCCATGGTACACTTTTAAAAAAGTTTTTCTAAAGAACCTTTCAGTGAAGAATTCTTAAAAGAAGCAATTTATTCTTGAATGTGAAGAACATTTGAATAATCTTAAGAACTTTTTAGAAAGAAATTTTCGTGGAATGGAAAGCTTCCATGGATGTTAAAGGTTCTTCACAGAACCATAAATGACAATAAAAAATCTTTAAGAGTGTACATTTTCATTCCACAAATAATGAATAATGGTTCTTTTTAGAACTGTTTACTGAAGGTTTCTTTTGAGAACCAAAACTGGTTCTTATGGCATCGCTGCGAACCCCCTCTTTGTGAACCTTTATTTTTAAGCGTGCAGAAGCTGATTAGGATCATTGGTGTGTAATGCAGTATAGATGAAACATACATTGCAACTTTTACCAGGAAAAGCCTTTTTTTTTTTTTTTTTTTTCAGTATGACTTATGGAATGTTGTTGGCAGGTGAAGATCTGGTTCCAGAACCGGCGTGCTAAAGAGAGGAAAGTCAATAAAAAGAAGATGCAACAGCCGCAGCCGGCATCCACAACCACTCCGACCCCACCTGGTTCAGCTCTGCCAGGCAATGTTCCCATGGTCACAAGCAGCAGCGGTGGCCTGGTATCACCATCTATGCCAATGATCATCAAAGAAGAGTACTGAATGTGCGCAGACTTTGACTGTTAGCTGTTTTTATACACAGCCCTTTCACACTTTTACACACAGGGTACTTTCAAATCAACTCATCAATGAAAATGCAACAACTGTGACAAAGACTGTAGAATTGAAGAAAAACAGTAATGCAGCAGCATACAAAGTACACATGAATCTGAAAGGCTGTGTAATATTCCTATTCTAGTGCTTTATTACTGCTGTTGTTTTGCTCATCACTGTAAACTTTAATGTGTTTTGAGATTGTAAAAGTGAATTCAAATAACTGTATATTTCTAAAGTAATTTGTATTAATAAAAGAAATGTTTTATTGTGGCAAAGTGATTCATTTCAGATTTGCCAAGGAGAGCAGCGTTTTCATATCCAACCATTTTCATATCTACTCGCGTCTTCCCACGGATATCAGAAACAGAGCTGCATTGATTTGTCAGTTTTATTGAAGGCGTTTTCATATTTACTTGAGGAAAGCACTGAGGAAAATGTCCGGCGTGTTTTATCTGCACTTCATCGAAATGGAGAAGAACTGCTAGCATGCGAGTGAATAGAGTGGAGCAGGAGCTGGTGCTGTTTGCACAGTGTAACGGCATCGCTGGATAAGAGACGAGTGCACGCTGAGAAACTGTGAGCTATTTCATTATCAAGCACACTCTGGACTCTCTTATCAACGGTGTGACGGAGAAGCTCAGCTTGACGGGCAGAACATATCTCCTCTACGGCGTCGCCGCAACAGGACCTGTTTTATGACCGCGTTAACAAAGCCAGGGTGTGGCGTCCAAAGGCCGAGGCGAAAGAGACTGTTGAGCAAACAATATGCATCTGCCTGTGTACATGTCCATTCACAGAGAGTGTCCATATGTCCATACTGAACGTTCATCTTTATGAACAGTAGATTTAGGTTAGACACGATACTGTGATCGATATCTTTAGCTCATTAGTTGTTATGCTACAGAAATAGAAATTATATTCTGTTAGACACAGATTGAATTGTTATATCTTTAAACAATGGCACATTTTAGTCAAATGTGTAGGAGCAGAATAACTCGGTTTTGTAGTGCATATCATATATGTATTTATACAACTATTTTTATTGCATTTTTAATATCCAAAATGCAATACTGTGATAACGCCTAATCATGAACTTGAACTTTTGTTGTCTAATCCTAAACAATATTGACATATTGATGACATTACCAAAACCAATATATCTGAGAGTGAAAATTGAATCTCCTGATTCTGAATTTATACATACGAGACAAACCTGGTGGCATATCATGTTTCTACGAAAGCATTCTAATGTGTTCTGTTTAATAAAACTAATAAAGAGGCTTTAATGATTCTTTAGCTCTGCCTTGTTACATTGTATTGTTCCATTTTTCTTTATCATTGCTCCATTTCTGGTAAGAGGAGAATTGTATAAACAAGCTTGCTGATAGCTGCCTCTGAAGCCATAAAGTTTATTGGGGGGCATGTTGTAAAAATATTCTCACCACAGTAACAAAAACATGTTGGTAATGTTCTACATATGTAATTCTATATGAAGTACAAAGAGAACTTTTTATTACGAAACCCAATTATTAGTTATAATTTCTTAATGCATTTAATAATAGAAGCTGAATGTGTGTCTAAATGATTCAGATTCAGAAGAAGGACGCTGTGGCAAATTAAAAAGGCAAGGCCGTCACAGAAAATTGGTTAACAAAGTATTATGGTACTACTGATTTTCTTGCAGTCCTAATTTGTGGTTAAAGATGCTTTTTTTTTTTTGTTATGTCTACTATTTAACAAAATAATCGATAGATAGTTAATTAGGGTAAATAGTGTAAAACAAGGTATACCCTTGTCTATCTTCATTTAAAACACTAAACAAACTCATTACCTGTCTAGTCTATCTATTACTTATACAGCTGCTTGTTTACGAGGCTATTGTATCATAAACTTCCAATTACAATAGTTATACCCACTAATAATCTCTATAATGGCGAGAATAATTCTACATAAACACTGGAGCTGTAAAGCAATGATTCTAGTGACTCTCTATAAATAGCAGATATGGTTAAGTGCCTATGACACCTTTTCATTGAACCCAGAGGAATTTACTCACATACTCAGAGAAATACCAGTGATGGCCATGCTTTTACTATTGCAAACAAAAACCTATTTTTATTATATCATATAATATTTTTAAGATGATAAACAATTTATTGAAAAAGAAACCTCGAGCCCTAGTATGTGCCATATGTGGACAGATATTTTTGAGAAATATTTTTTAACAAAGAGAAGTGCCATAAATCGAGCCATTGTTCTTGCACAATAGCTGCCAGCAGCGATGAACGGCTCAGAGGGAGCACGAAATACGTTATTAAATTGCATCATTGTGGCATATCTTGATATCAAATACCAGATGTTTGATAGTAGTGTGAGTTCATTTTCTTGGTTCGCTTTGAAGGCCTCATCCTTCACCTTCATAATCAACCTTTGCCTTTGTTGATAATTTAGAGCATTTCAACATGACAATGTATTGATGTCAACACAAGTTCATGTTTGGCAATCCAAGATAGACGTGCAAGAAACAAACCTCAGATGTGAAGTGTGAATGATTAACCCACACAGAATGCTCAGTAAACTTTAGCATCAATAAAATAGCCGTATGATTTCAACTGTCGTTCAGAGCATAATTTTCACAGCACTCCTAATGCAGTAAAGTAAGCTATTTTTTTTAACTGATCTTTAATCATGTTTGAAAATAGTAGCAACTGCAAAACCAGAAGCTCAAATTAGAAATGCAGTTAAAGGGTTGCAGGTTATATAGCCTGAGAAAAGACAATAACTGCTCTATATTCATCTTCAGGTGCACCATTTTAACATTTACATTTATGCATTTAGCAGACACTTTTATCCAAAGCGACTTACAGTGCATTCAGGCTATACATTTATTTTTTTTTTTTTCCAGTATGTGTGTTCCATGGGAATTGAACCGACGACCTTTTGCAACGCTCTACCACTGAGCCACAGGATCTTAAAAAACCACAGGATTTTAAATTGACTAACGTTTCAAATGTTTCCCGTGTCAAAGTTCAAATGTCAACAAGCTGAACATCCAAGACCTGGGCCCCATTCTTTGTGCATGAATTACTGCGTTATCTAGATTTAATTTGATTTAGACTCTATCCTTCGTTCTTCAAAACTCATTTCAGAGCTGTTGTCATAGCAACAGGCCAATACAAAATCATAATTGTATTGATTGATTGATTAATTGATTGATTGTTTGTTTGTTTGTTTGTTTGTTTGTTTGATTGATTGATTGATTGATTGATTGATTGATTGACTGACTGATTGATTGATTTAACTTTATTAGCCAGCATAAAGAAATTCTCCTTTGGCTTCTCATTAAAAAAAAAAAAAAACACTGAAGCTCTACACATATAAGATTAACACACAAACAATAATCATCCAACAATTAAACACACACACACAAACACACACACACACACACACACACACACACACATCTGGTTTGCTATCCTTGTGGGGACTCTCCATAGGCGTAATGGTTTTTCTGCTGTACAGACCGTATATTCTATTGCCCTACACCAACCCTACACCTAAACCTACCCCTTACAGGAAACTTTCTGCATTTTTAGATTTTCAAAAAACTTCATTCTGTGTGATTTATAAGCTTGTTTACCTCAATTTATAAACTTGTGGGCACCTCAATTTAGGTCCCCATCGTGACACAAGTCCCCATGATTCTGTGTGTATTCAGGTTTAAGTCCCCACCGGGATACAAAAACAGGTACACACATACACACACACACTAGTACTTATTATTACATAGCTGTTTAATTAGTCATTCATTTGCTTTATAAAGCACAACAAATACAGAGAACATGGTAAAGAGTGCTATGAGATGTGCCAGAAAAGTGTTCCGGACACTTATTAAATTCAATTGATTTTCACTGATTTGGTTTCCAAGCAACGGAAGATCGTGGGCTTTAATGTATATGACCTCACGACAAGGCAAAGCCGCAGGTAAATCAAAATAAATTACTTGTAACATTACAAACTCTTCGACATCAAAATAAAAACGTAAAGACTGGAAAAAAAAAAATACTAGAAACAAAAGATTTGTGAATCCTAAAACAAACATTTACACGTTTCTCATATCTTCTTAACTTCATGCATTTTTGGTGTCTTGGCTCTTGACATAGGCCTATTTTGTGGGATGTCCTGTTGTTTTTCTTACAGTCTCATATAGGCTACCTACAGGGGCTCATTAATGCACTAACACCTAATTACAACCAGTTCTACTTTTAGGTAGCCTAATTATCTTCTTTTCATTCTGTATGGAAACGCTTGTTTTGTTTACTGTGTGGAGACGTGCTGAAATCGCGTTTGGTCTCGTACTGCATCGCGTCCCTTGTCAGTGTCGGGCGCTTGCTTAGCAATTTGTTGCGATTAACAGGAAAGTGTGTGCAGCTGAATTGGAGTAGTGTATTGTTAGATGGGTATGAAAAAACTTAGTTAACCGCGGCAGCGGTCCTGTGAAGACTGAAGAGTAAAGACCATCGACTCTACCGTGCGACTCCACCGGGCAGGGACACCGACAAAGGATATAAGTATCACTTTAATTTTTCCTCTTTCCTACTACTTGTTTCACTTCTGTTTCAGTTTTTATAACCATTTCTTACTATGTGTTAGTAAGTTGTTGTTGCTGTTTTTAAAACAAGTATGTTTGGCTCAGTGTTGATGTCTGTATTGGTTGTTTATTAAGTTATAGTTTTATTTAATTTTAGTTATTTTAGTACTTCATACTACATGGAAATGAAATAATATATATATTGCATTTATTTTTATATGTATGTATATGTATATGTGTGTGGCTGTACATACATGTCGTTGTTTTTTGGTGTTTGGCTTAGTGTTATGTTAGAAGCATTATTATACTCATACCTTTTGTTGTTTTAATATTTTAAATTGTTTTCAGCTTTACTTTTTTTGTTTTCATTTAAATGTTTAGTTTTTGAAATGTATGCATTTTTCATTTTTATTTAATTTCTTTATTTTCTTAAATGTGTGTGTTTATAAAGTATTTACAGAGTTTTGACTTTTAGTTTGTTACTTTTTCTTATTTGTAAGTCGCTTTGGATAAAAGCGTCTGCTAAATGACTAAAAGTAAAGTAAAGTAAAGTAAAGTATGGAAGAGTGTGAACGTAAAACACAATCAGGTCCACATTTGACCATTTAAGGATCTAAAGAAAGACTGATCTCTGGGATGAAATTAAGTAACACAGCACTGAAAGCAGAATGGTTTGCAGTGCTGCAGGCTTTTCAGTAATTCTGCATGCAGAAACCAAAGTGTTATGGAATACAAAAGATTAAGTTTGGTGAACTGAACTCTGACCTGCGAAATCACATAGCCAGAAGTCACGTGACCAAAAGAGATCGTAAATGACATATAGCTATAGCTATAAGCTATAGTGCAGGTGGATGGGAACTATGTAGTAGCCTAATATTTTAATTAAAATTCTGTCTAAAAAAAAAACCCCTCTAACTTAATCATCAATATTACACAAATAGTAGCCTATATTTAATATCTGATAAAAGACAAAATCATTTAAATGTGAAGCTGTTCTTGGACATTGCAAACGAAAATAAAAAATGTAAGACTACCACGCAAAAACGTTTGTTTATGGGTTATATATAAACGCCTGTGCAGTGCTGGTGCATCGCGGCAACACAACTATAAGCACAAACCGATATGTGTCACTTGCGACATGATTTGAAGGTATGAGTAAAGTTTGGGAATGGCGCCCCCCAGTGGTTAAACATAAGCTATAACATTGGTTTTTTTTTTAAAGAACTGAGCATTTATTGAATCACCTCATTTTTGTTGCATCGTTTTTAATGCTGCAGTCTGACTTTGTCTGACCAGCACAAAATAAGCAAGTGTTAGCTATTATACCAGACAAAGGAAAATGCATTGGCAATGCTTCACAAAATTGTCCTGTGACACTAAAAACCTTGAAATGGAGACGTCCATTATCATCATCAGTATCAGTATTATCATCAGCCATATGTGAAGACAACACGGCACACAACATTATGAAGATTCATTGATAAAGATTCAGAAATATAACAGTTCCCGTCCTCTTATCTGATTGGCTTAGAGACCTGTTAGGTTATATCCCATTAACAGCTGAAGAATAGTACGACAAAGATACGGATTTCCTCGGAGAACATGCCAAAACTTTTAACAAATTGATGGTGTTACATGGAGAATGAAACAGACCCAGGTAATCTATATACTAATCTATATCTATATATAGGTATATAAGATCACAGTAACATATTTATTAGACAAAAATCTTCTTTTATATGATGTTAGCATACGATGTTATTATAAGGTTAAATTAAACCAATTTCAGAAACGTCCCAGGTCATTTTTTTTGTTCCAGAAAAACATAAATAGTGATGAAAGACAAGATATTAAATGTCATGGATGTTTATTTACTGATTAATATGTTTTTTTTTCTTTTAAAGAGGTTTGAAAAACAAATGATGTTGAAACTAGAAATGTATCTTGTTTTCCTAATGACTGCAGAACATGTCTGTATGCCATAAATATTATTTTTCAAAGTTCGAGTGTCTGCAACTTAAGAAGTATTAAAGATATCTCAATATGATTTGAGATTCTGGTTGTTAACGAACTTTTCTTTTGTAATCTTCATTTTAAACCAAGGCCCCATATGGTTCAATCCCATAGATACAAAGCAGCTCTGTGTCCAAATCGTTGAATCTTACAGTTGCTGGTAGCCATTGACATCCATAGTATGGAAAATAAATAAATAAATAAATAATTGACTATCAATGGCAACTGTCTGGTTATCAAACTTCTTCAAAATACCTTCTTTTGCGTTCAACAGAAGAAAAAATTCAGACAGATTTGGAACATCATGAGGGTGAGTGATTTCCTTTTGAAAGTCAGTTGTGTCTTTTGGAATGAGCATGCATTTTTGTAAGCTGTTTCATTTAACTTTAAATTTAAGCTTCAAGATGGTTAACTTGGGATAAAAAGATAAAGACAATTATATCACCTATTGCTGTTGGTGCTATTGGTGTTTGGACCCTGACAATTGCCACTTGTGGCTATATTTATTATTATTATTATTATTGTTTTATTATTAAAATTATTATTATTATTATTATTCTGTCGTAAGAGCATTGGGCATCAGACACCATAAATCACAGAGGTCCCAAATTTGGAGGGATGGTCATAACTCTACTGAAATTTTAACCTTATCCACTAGAGGGAGCCACAGGATACCAGGAGGCAAAGTTGAAGTTTGATTCCAGCACAACCATGTCTACACCACCCACAGCATGGATTGATTCAAATTTAGTCATTTTGGTCATGCTTATGTTTTCATATCTTAATTATATATTTATTACTGAGTCTGAAGAGTAAATTTCAAGGCAGCACGGTATTGTGGGAAATCAGATCTTCCCTTGAATCGGGTATAATCATACAAATGGCATTCATTTAAAATATGTATATAATTGCTTAATAAAGTGCATAATGAAAACAACCTAGGCACTTGATAAACTGTTATTAAATAAGAATAATCAAATGATAAATAACTGAAATATTTGAACTATATACACTTACATAATTATGTTAAACATTGTTGTGAATACAAAAACGGTAAGTCCAGACGTGTAGTATATAAACTAGGCTATTAGGCTAATCAGGTATCTATCTGTATGCTATGCTAGTACAAAAGCTAACTGAAACAGACATTACTTGTCATTATAACATAGTTCAAACTACAAATTTTGTAAAGTGCAGGAATTGTAATCAGGTGCTAAAGAGACTATTTGTTAAAAGTACTTTGAATCGCTTGGGGTCCTGTTGGATACCAGTTTTGAAGGATACAAATTATTGCTAAGACTTTTTTAGATCAGTGAAGAGGATTTCTATCTGTTATGCACGATATCCTGCAAAAGCTAGGCAAGTTCGGCACGTAAATATGGTGCGAATCGTCTGTGTCTGTGGCTGCACAATATTGACTTTAATGAATGATCATGATGCATGCAGTCAGATGTGTCTCTATGGCCTCACTGCAATTTCTGTACAGATCCTATAACAGAAACTTTGACATGGAAGAAACTGCATATGTGCACATGAAATGATCCAGGTTTTCTTGTAAACACTCTCTGATAATAATGTCTAGTCAGAGATGACGTTGTCTAGTCATCCCACACATGCAGACAACAGATCCATAAATGCACCAAAAATACATCCAACAGCTCCACACATGCTTAATTCACAAATCTACGCACCAGATCAATGCACTTTTTTGCTCACAACAGTAGAGTCCGAAACTTCAAAAATATGTGTAATTCAATGCACAAATAAATGTGCCGTGTGTTATTGAGTCAAAATCTGCTAAGGGGTAATTAAACATAAATGTAAAAATGTATCATATTTTTTTGGAAAATTTAAGTTATGAGTCAAGTTTTACCAACATTTTATTAAACTGATAATTGCATTAACCTTTTAAACAACTGAGAAGATTCAGAATGTGTAGATTGTGCATAAAAAAATGTCTGTCAAAATATAACATACAACTTCCTGTTTCCATCAGGAAGCAGGTTTACTAACCTGAAGTTTTTCATCATCTTTAGCATGAAGTGTAAAGTATTTCACTCAGTTCCCAGATCATTCTGAATGTATTTCAGCAAATGAAGAACAAATTTACACTCACATGCATTATGTGTTCTGTGTGTTATGGTCTTTGACAGACAGCATGTTGAAGCCGGTGAGGCTGCCATTTTCTCCTTCTTCTCAGAAAGTGATGAAATGGTCAAAAGTAGTCATTTGGTACTAGTGTGGGTTTTCCAGGAAATGCATATACTCACTGGACCTTTGCTTCTTGTAAATACTACTGTGTATTGTGCACATTATTTTTTTTGACAGACATTGATGTTGTGTTATTCCAATGGTGTGGAATTGAAAACACATAGGTTGTAAGTTAGTAATTATTTATTTCTTTGCTAGAATATATTCAGTGAAGTGACTGATGACCATTAGTGTCAAATACTCCAACCGACAGTCAGCTTAAGTTTCTGACAGCCATGATAACATGCACGAGGGGTGAACTTGATTTTTGGGTATTATAATACATTCTGGAGTTGTTTGAAATGCTTTTTGCGTAGTTCATTATATATATTCTGATTCTGATATTTTTTTTTTTTTTTTTTTTTTTTTTTACAGAATGAAGTTTATTTCTTGCCTTAAATAAATTACATGTTACTCAGAGACTGGCATGTTTGGCTTGTCAAAAATGTTACGTTCAGCAGTCACAAACTGACTTTTGAAAATCAAGTTAATTTTTTACCAGGAAAGTTATTTTTGTTGTCTCTTATAACAAAATTATTTTATTTAAACCCATGAAAATCCTGTTGTAAATAATAGTGAAAAAAATCACTTTTTAAAACTGTTATTCCATTATTACCTCTTAGCAGATTTTGACTCATATCTGTTCTGAAGTCTTGCCATGCACATGCAAAGAGCACTTTGTCATATAACACAGTCAAATATATAGGAATGTTCAACTTTATGCAATGCTGTGGAGAACTACCCATGCCTGTCTTGAAGCAGTGAATGTCGGTTCGAAATGTTGTCTGACTTGAGAGCATCAATTATGAGTCACTATGTTGCATGCAACCAAATAATTTGTTAATAATCGTGTTAATGGCTTAAATGGACTGAAAAGCCTTCATGTAAACACCTCAATTGGTCTGACTCATTTTGATCTGAATGTAATTTTGGTCTGATTGAAAGGGCTGCTGTTGATATCTGTTCAAGCGGAAAGTATTAGACACGTAAATCTTGGAATCTGATTATTTTCTCAATCAGTTTCAAATATAGATTGCAGTGCCCTGGTGCATGTATTTCTATACAAATATAGCCTATTTTCACACACACACACACACACACACACACACACACACACACCTCGAATCTGATTGGCTGATAAGAGTGTGATATTACAGTGATTAGAGTAATATCAGAACTCCAACAGCTGTTTTACAGTTTGTAATCTTCCAGTTTGTACTTCTTATAGCGAGTGTCATGGCGGACGCCCAAATCCAGAATCATTTTATAGATATTACTGTTTTTGTGTCACGGAATGTAGTTTTAAGAGGTTTTCAGGAGAGAATGTACTTGTTTATCGTTCAAATATGCCATTTGTTAGTAAAGATAACCTTTATTCGAAAATTTGAGTCGACGTTTTCGGACATGTGAGCACCAGATAGTAAGCGGCCGTTCTGCGCTCATGAAACCGCCTGAGAGCGCCTCACCTCGGCCAGATCTTCTGAAATTGAAATTACCCTTGAAATTTTAAAATAAATATTTAAATTATCACATTTGCACATTCACGGTTTCTTTGATGTTGATTAATGGTTACATGATATGCAGGTAAATAAAAATATTTCATCTTTTTTAGTAAGTGTTTTATTTTAATTGTTATTTTAAAACAAAGACTATAGAAATACAAAGACGATTCACTCCTATACTTATGAATGGGAGAAACTGCAACATGCAATATGGAGGAATAGTCCCACCTTCTAAATGAAAGAGCCAAATTTCCCACAGAAACCTGAGGCTAGACACGTTAAGCGCGTTATGACTGCGCATGTGCATTGGCTGGTCTAGCCTGAAAAATAAGCTTTTCAAATGCTATTTGAGCATAAGAAACAACATTTATGGGGCAATTAATTTGAGATTTTTGTTGGTGATTTGACATATGTAATTTAATTGTGAGTTCAGCAAGCAGTTTTGGAGATTTCAGGATTCCCCCGTTCATTTAGATAGGACTTGGTCTTGTATGAGCTGTCCGGAAGTGTTGCAAATATAGCCGCTGAGTGAAGAGACTTTCCTTGAAAGGGACTTTGTTTTAAAATGATTTATTTTAATTTTTATGATTTAATTAATTGTTAGCTTTTCATTAAAATCACAAACCCCGTGCAGTTACTTTACGAACCCTAGTTTGGGAAACCTTGATGTAATATAATGTTTAATGCACTTCCAAGTTGTAAATTACAATGAATAGAACATATTTAATTACTCTTTGCATTTTTTACATCATTATGGTACAAGATTGTCCTGTTTAAATCAATGTGATAAACAAGTTGGGTCAAAAGTAATCTAAAAGTAATCTGATTATATTACCTAAAATGTGTAATGTAACAGATTACGTTACTGAATACAAATTTTGTCATGTAATCTGGAGTCAGTAACTGATTACAATTTGTAAGTAATCTACCCAGCTCTGTCAATAAATGAATGAATGCATTGAGTATATAAGTAAGGAATCATCCATGGCTAGCTGTGCATTGAACAATTTTAATGCATGACGTGGAGGCAAAGAACCACCTGATGAGAAAATGCACAGCTAGCAGCCTGCTTATATCATGGTCATCTGTCATCATTGACAAGTTAAAGCTATTATTGTTTGTAGCGCAATTTTTGACGTGTGTGTGTGTGTGTGTATTAATATGGAATGGTGATCAAACTCACTTAAAATTACCTGTGCATTGACTGGTTTTAATGCATACCTGCCAGCCAATCAGAACCGAGTATTCAGACAGACCATGGTATAATGGTTTAAATTATTGCAAATGATTATAAGATTAAATGGAAAAATAAAATGATTTAATGATAATAATGCTCACTCATGTGATATCACTTTATTCTTCTTTGATTGCTGATTATTTTTGGTTTTGTCAAGAGAGTGTTGTGGAGCAATGGTCCTCTCAGTATTGTGAATAAAGCTCATGAAGCAGAGTTCCAGAAATCAAAATAAGACTTCATTGAACACAACAATAAAGCTGAGATAACCGCTGCTGCATCTGAATCTGTTCTGTCCAGGCATCAGCTCTTGACCAATGGTATCACAGTTCTGTTGATTTCTCTCCTCTGGTTTGCTACAATTCATTTTTACTCCCCGGGCATATTTTCGAACTGTGGAATCCTGCTAGTTTGAGCCATTTTCATAATATCCCTTATCTCATCCCTCCTACTGGATGCAGGTGCAGTGTTGCCAATTTAACTATTTTGTAGCTAGATTTAGCAACTTCCCCACCCCTTTTGAGACTTTTCAAAAGTTTAGGGACAAATATAGCAACTTCTTGGACCAACCTTATCCAAGTTCTCATCTTGCCCTCTGATCTCCATTCATCTTTATATAGATCAGTGAATTTGGCATTATGATGTCATCTAGTGACATTTAGCTACCAGTTTTAGCAGTTGGCAACACTGGGCTGGTGTCTTTTTTGGAAGTCACCCAAGTTCATCGGCACCTGTACTTGGAAAGCACCTAGGACTCATAGTCTATGTTAAGACATCCAGTATAGAAACAATCATGGCATTGATCAGTTTATTTGTTGTTATAGCCATAAATCATAATTTTGAATAACACCACAAAGAGTTGACTTTTTAATCCTACTTGACTGAAGTACTGCCACCTGCTGGTTAGGAGTGTGGGTCAAGATTGTACAACCTTTACCATACTTCCTATTGAATTCCTAGATTTTTCTAACCCATACTCCATTTAAAAAAAAAAAAAACTGATTTGTAAAATGTTTAACTGAAGCTTTATTATTTTTTTTAGATGGGTGGAGTTTCTGATCAAGTGAGCGTGTTAAAAGGTCAAAGAACAAACCATTTCTTCAGGTTAAATTAACAAAACATTCAAAATGAACTTGCATTAAAACTCTTCAAATACGCTGCATTAAAATCTCAGATCAAACAAAACAATGATAGACCAAAACACTGATAAACTGACTCGAGACACTGTTTTATTGCTCTTTATTTGTTGGCGTGTTTGAAGTTCACAGATTCTCCAGGGTCTTTCATGATCAAACCTTTATCAAAGTGATTTCTTCACAGTGATACACACATCTGATTGTCAGTGTTTGGAGAGGCGAGCAGCACTTACAGAGACACCAAACCAATTTCTGCCTTTCCTTCTGTTCTGCATCATCCTGCAAGTCAACAGAAATAAATGCATGAAATAGTCTGCAGTGAGCATATGCCTACATTACTCATCTGAAATCTAGAAGCAGCTCTGATGAAACACTGAAGCTCTAGAATGAAACTGTAGCAGGATCTGAAGCGTCTCGGCTCTCATGAGGACAGAGAGAGGAGAACAGAGACCCTGCTGTACTGTAGCACACATCCTACACCCCACAATGCACGACAAGCAACGCGGGGCTCTAGTTGTGTGCACATTAAAAAAACAAATCAGTGTTTCAAAGGGCTAACCTGATGCCAATCACACATGTATGCAGATAATATCCATTAACATTACACGAGAGTCAAAGGGAGATTTTCAAAGTACAAATTTCTTTACAAGGTACCAGGCTTTCATTATAAGTTCATTGTATTATTATTATTATTATTATTATTATTACTACTACTAAAGTAATTTTCTTACATATTAAATCGCATGCGTTTAACTGACTCTGCTATGTCCTCGTGGTAAACACGTGGTAACTGCGCTCCTGTCGCATAAGACCAAACATTTCTCCAACTCTGCACTGTTTCAAGATCTTACAATACATTTACACGGTACACAATATTATGAAAACAATCTGAATACCTTAAATTAATTTTATGGAGAAACTCCAACGCTGCACATGTCTTCCGCCGCGTTTCTGTCATGAAATGTCGGTCGGAGCGGAAACACGTGCGTATAAACGCTTAGCTCATTAATATTCATTACGCAACGTGACGTTCACCACTTGGGAGGGACTTAGATGGCGAATTCAATTCAATTCTATCTATCCATCTATCCATCTATCTATCTATCCATCTATCTATCTATCTATCTATCTATCTATCTATCTATCTATCTATCTATCTATCGATCGATCGATCGTTCCAATGTTCTGTCATTCTATATCTTGAAAATACTGTGGGGTCCAACCACCCCTGTATTATTATTTTTACGACTAATCAAATAGATGTAAATGGGTGTCATTGATCATGTGACCTTTTGTACATTTTTTTTTATAATAATTATTTCATTGAAGCTGAAGATTGTATTCTCAATTTATGCTGGAGAGCAATATGATCATCAGTAGCTCTCCTACTGCTGTCATTAAAGCAAAAGAGGCAAGCTAAATAATTAGACATCCTTAAAATCATGCTATTTTTTTTTTAATTAAACTTTTCACTAAAATGCTGAATTTTTAAAATTAGGTTCTAGAATGCATTTAGAATTTGTATTATTTTAGAAAAATACAAACCAGAAAATACATTCCTGTAAAATAAAGATATATGTTAGGAACATTCCATTAACGTTATTAGAATGTTCGTTCAAAGTCATGGTCTTTCATAAAGTTCTCAATAATTCAGCACAAAAGCATGTACACATCACTCATTTCCCCCTTGTTCCCATAATGTTTGAAAGATGTAAAATTGAATGTTCCTTTAATATTTGCATAACGAAGGAAAAACATTTTAAAACATTTGAAAACTGGGCATTTTGAACGTTTATAGAACATTCAGAAATAACTTAATGGGAACGTTAGCAAATCTTCAAATATTTCAGAACATTTAACTTTATTATTTTTTAAATCTGGGATAGACTACCAGACTCTTAAAATATTATAATATTGCATTTATTTTTTTTCTCAATCTTGACTCTATGGTTACATTCGTCTGTGTAATTGTATACAATAAATCAAACACTGAAAAATAAAGAAAGAGAGGATCGAATCTGTGCTGAAAATCAACCAATGAAACCGGCATTTTTCCTCATTTGAACACAAGCTCCTTATGAATGTTTTCAAAATAAAATGTAACGATTTTATATTACCTTTCTATTGTAATAAAGATACATGGTAACTTTTATATGCAATTTCCATATGCATACAGCATTATGCAGGCTGCGTGCTTGCAAAGACTTCACGTATGCTCTGAAAGGGCCGCTGCGGGACTTTTATTTTGACAGCGCGCTTGTGGTCAGAGGGTCTGATGTTTGTGTTGTTTTCTGCTCGTGCGCAGTCTGCAGCGATGCGCTTCATCCGAGTCTGTTTTTATTTTCTTAACCCATCGACTGTACTATTGTCGTGATTTATCCATCAATATCTGTTTTTGCTCATCGATGGTCGTAAAATGGCGAGCTCTTTCTCCAGACCTTCAGCTCAAGGAGGCACAGGTTTGATATGTTATCAATCTGCGTTATTTTGTTTATATCTCACTGAAATGACTGAAATTATGACGACAGACGTGTGTCTTTTTAGATATTAATGTGTGTGAGGTTACATTATCAGGTCTATCTTATATAACTAGCCTGACTGAGCAGCAGGTTCATTTATAATCTAAACATTTAAGGCTGTCAAACCACTGAATAAACCTATTCAGTGTCACATGGTTATAATAATAATGCTTAATAATACCATATTTAATAATGCTAGACAATAAATATCCATGTAAATCCCCTAATTAAAAATATAGGTTTCATTAATCTACATTTAACACATATCCTATAAATATTTTTAATCATATCTCCATGGTAACAGTAATTTCGTCAAAATACCGTAATAAAACTGTATAATAGTAGCATGTTAATGGGGCAAAAATAAAGGTCACCATTGTAATTTGTAAAGTTGTAACTTTTTTAAGTTGACGGGATTCAAACCTCCATTCAGTGGATCTCAAACTTTTTACACCAAGTACCACCTCAGAAAATATTTACATTTAGTTATTTAGCAGACGCTTTTATCCAAAGCGTCTTACAAATGAGGACAACAATCAAAATCAACAAAAAAGCAATATTTGGCTCTCCAAGTACCACCATAATGACCAACATTAAAATATAGTAACGTAGTAGGCACAATTATTCAGCTACAGCTCAAAAACGAGGCAGTTTTACTCCTAATAAGGATATTTATTATTGTAGGCCACTTTAAACATTGTAAATGCAGTTTAAACATTAACACTGCACTGTGCTTACATACAGGTAAATAAAATCTTAAATGAATAAATTAAAATGTACTGTACCTAAAACTTAACTAAAAACTGTACGGTACTTAAAAAAAATAGAAAAAAACTGTACTGTACTTAAATGTCAAGTAAAAAATGTACAGTACTTGATCAAAAAAAAAAAAAAATAACACAGGCATCATTTAGCCACCTTGGAAAATTTTTAAAAGTGTTTTAACATTAATTTATATTTAATTCAGTGATTCCACTGCATACCACTAGTGCCACACTTTGAGAATCAGTGCACTAATTCATCCCCCTCATTCATCTGTGTGTGTCTCTTCAGAGACGGATCGTCTGCTGGCCCCTGTGATGGGATACGGCTCTGGCGATTTGAACGGCGGGTGTCATCGCAGCCCTCCCGCCCTGGACGTGAGCGCGCCGGGGTCACAGCTGCGGGACGAGGAAGAGGAGGAGGCCCTGAGGAGGAAGCTGAAGTACTTCTTCATGAGCCCATGTGATAAATACCACGCCAAAGGCCGCAAACCCTTCAAACTGGCCCTTCAGCTGCTCAAGATCATCATAGTCACTGTACAGGTCCATAAAACCACTGAGATCAGCCTCCCACCCACACAATCATACATTATTCCTCATTTAGCACTCATCCAAAGTGACATAGGCCACTCGTTAATACTTGATTGCTTTCAAACAGAGAAAGAGGCTTTCAGAGTCATTTACTGAGATTTTTAACACTATGTTACTGTTTTACTGTAGTAAAAAAGTCTTATAGTTGCTGCATCAGTAACTGAAAACTTGCTAGTCCAAGATCACTGCAGTATCAGTCAGTGTAACATATAAAAACACTGCTGTCTGCACCTTTAAATGCACATAATTCATATTTTTCGCAGACCACTGTTAATGGCTCTGTCTGTCTCTGTCTGTGTCAGCTGGTGCTGTTTGGTCTCAGTAATCAGATGGTGGTGGCGTTTAAGGAGGAGAACACAGACTCCTTCAGGCATCTGTTCCTCAGAGACTATGTGGATGATTCGGAGGAGCCGCTGTGTATCCACACACAGAGAGACGTCTACGATCACATTAAGTATGCCATAGAGCAGGTACTGACCCGCAGATTTACATTTATTTATATATATTTATACTTTTATTCTTCACGGATGCATTAAATCGGTC
This sequence comes from Tor tambroides, assembly GCA_021397915.2. Classification (NCBI taxonomy): domain Eukaryota; kingdom Metazoa; phylum Chordata; class Actinopteri; order Cypriniformes; family Cyprinidae; genus Tor; species Tor tambroides. The sequence goes on from JAFVLL020022149.1 coordinate 36,809, forward strand.
AGAAGTGACAGTAAAGACATTTATAATGTTGTAAAAGATTTCTATTTCCAATAAATGCTGTTCTTGTGGACTTTCTATTCATCAGAGAATCCTGAAAAATAAAAAGTATCACAGTTTCCACAAATATATGAAGCAGCTACAGTTTTCAACATTTATAATAATCAGAAATGTTTCTTGAGCATCAAATGAGCATATTAGGATGATTTCTGAAGGATCATGTGACACTGAAGACTGGAGTAATGAAGCTGAAAATTCAGCTTTACCATCACAGAAATAAATTACACTTTAAAATAAGTTCACATAGAAAACAATTACATTAAATTGTAATAATATTTCATTATTTTTACTATCTTTTTTTTATCAAATAAATGCAGCCTTGGTGAGCAGAGGTGGCTTTTCTCAAAAACACCATTAAACTCCATTAACACTCTAAACTGCTAGTGTAGCCTAATAAATAATGAAATTATTTAAATAATTTTAACTCACTAAAGACGTTATATTGATTGCTACAGTCAGTGTTGTTTCAGTAATGGTTGGCTAAACAGAGGATGTGAGCAACATTAGCACATCAGATGAAAGTTGAAACACTGACCTTCATGTCAAAACTCTGAGCAGCAATAAAGAAAGTGATTATTTATGCGGCTTTATGTGTTTATTTTAGGATTATTGTCTCAAATTAGTGCTAGCGTAAGGCTTACTGCATACTGTATAGTAAATACCGAATACTGCCTACAGTTTTAAACAAATATTTCACTAAGCAGTATGCAATGTAGTATCTCAGACAGTTTGTTCTGTTTTATATTGCACATTTTAGCAAATGTAGACGATCGTCTGAGCTCATGCATACAGTAAATTCACATACTATGAATATATACTAGATACTATACTAGAATACATCCAGTACTGGGTAATAACTGATTACTTGTAATCTGTATTATGTAATCAGATTCCAAAAATGTACTTGTAATTAGATTATATTACACTTATGTGAAATGCTTATGATCAGATTACGGTTTTTTTTATTGATTGCATAATTACATGTTATTTACACAACAGCAGTAAATTTTTCAAAATTCATTGATTCTTTTTCTCCCTTAAAATTAAAAATATTAACATTTTTACTACAAACCCGATTCCAAAAAAGTTGGGACACTGTACAAATTGTGAATAAAAACAGAATGCAATGATGTGGAAGTTTCAAATTTCAATATTTTATTCAGAATACAACTTATAGATAAACATATCAAAATATTTCATGGAAAATATATAATTTAAAACGACAATTTGATTTTAAATTTCATGGCATCATACATCTCAAGTTAGGACAAAGCCATATTTTTGCTTCTTGGCATCCCCTCTTCTTTTTATAACAGTCTGCCAAGCGTCTGGGGACTCTGAGGAGACAAGTTGCTCAAGTTTAGGAATAGGATATTGTCCCATTCTTGTCTAATACAAGGCTTCCAGTTGCTCAACTGTCTTAGGTCTTCTTTGTGGCATCTTCCTCTTTATGATCACTTAAATGTTTTCTATGGGTGAATGATCTGGACTGCAGGCTGGCCATTTCAGTACCAGGATCCTTCTTCATGACCATGATGTTGTAATTGATGCAGTATGTGGTCTGGCATTGTCATATTTGGAAAATGCAAGGTCTTCCCTGAAAGAAACTGACGTCTGGATAGGAGCATATGTTGTTCTAGAACTTGGATATACCTTTCAGCATTGATGGTGCCTTTCCAGATGTGTAAAGCGCTGCCCATGCCACACGCACTCATGCAACCCATACCATCAGAGATGCAGGCTTCTGAACTGGCTGATAACAACTTGGGTTATCATGTCCTCTGGTCGGATGACATGGCGTCCCAGTTTTCCAAAGAACTTCAAATTTTGATTAGTCTGACCACACAGAACAGTTTTCCCTTTGTCACAGTCATTTAAATGAGCCTTGGCCAGAAGCCTGTAAGCCTGGATCATGTTTAGATATGGCTGCAACTATATAGAGTTTAGCCGGCGTTGACCAGCACGGTGGATTGTGTTCACCGACAATGTTTTCTGGAGTATTCCTGGGCCCATGTTGTGATTTCTGTTTGTTAGCATTCCTGTGTGTGATGCGGTGCGTCAGGGCCGAGATCCACGGGCATCAGTATGGTTTTCATTCAGCCCATCGCACAGAGATTGTTCCAGATTCTCTGAATCTTTGGATGATATTATGCTGTAGATGATGATAACTAAACTCTTTGCAATTTTCTCTAGAGAAACTCTTCCAGTATTGCTCCACTATTTTTGGCAGCAGCATTGAGGAATTGGTGATCCTCTTCCCATCTTGACTTCTGAGAGACACTGCCACTCTGGAAGGCTCTTTTTATACCCAATCATGTTGCCAATTGACCTAATAAGTTGCAAATTGGTCCTCCAGCTATTTCATATATGTACCATTTAACTTTTCCGGCCTCTTGTGCTACCTGTCCCAGCTTTTTTGGAATGTGTAGCTCTCATGAAATCAAAATGGTAATATTTTGGCATGACATTTCAAAATGTCTCACTTTCAACATTTGATATGTTATCTATATTCTATTGTGAATAAAATATAAGTTTATGAGATTTGTAAATTATTGCATTCCTTTTTTATTCACAATTTGTACAGTGTCCCAACTTTTTTGGAATCGGGTTTGTATTTTATTTTAATTGTTTTTATTTCAAAATGAGTTAATCAGTTTCATTTGACATTTGTATGATTTCATAAACTCGCAAACCACTTGCAGTTCATTCACGAACCCCAGTTTGGGAAACGCTGGAGTAATGTAATGTTTAATACACTTCATGATGTTGGTATGAATAGGTTTCTTATGAGTTGGGTCAAAAGTATTCAAAAAGTAGTCCGAATACATTACCTAATATGTGTAATCCAATAGATTACATTTCAAACTACAATTTCCGTCATGTATTTTGTAATCAGTACTGGACTACAGTCAGTAAATAATCTGGTCACACCTTATTTCGATAGTCCACTTTAGACATTCTACTTGATAGTAACTGTATTCCTTATTGTCAACTAATTCTAAGTAGGGTGGTTTAGGAGTTAGTAGAATAAAGTTGACATATACTTGCAAAGTTTCTCATAGTCAGCATGTTGTATGTTGTGGACCCATCAAAATAAAGTGTTAGAAGATATTAAGCAGACAGTCTACTAATACTCTGACTGCTAGTTGACATGTAGTTGCAAAGTTACTTACTGTTAGTTGAATGTCTAAAGTGGACTATCGAAATAAAGTGTTACCGATAATCTCGCCAACTCTGTGTGTTCTGTAGAGGCAGTATGCCAGCAATAGTTCACCTGTCTCTCTCTCTTTCTCTGTGTGTTTCTGTCTGTCCGTCAGTATCTGGCTCTGCCGCAGACATCAGTCGGCAGGTATGCGTATGTTCGAGGTTCGGCTCTGAACGACAGCGCTCTCTATCTGTGCCAGCGCTACTACAGGAAGGGCACCATCGACCCGGTTAACGACACGTTTGACATCGACCCTCATGTCGTCACTGGTGGGCAGAAAATCCATTTTTGTACATCACAAAAATCAGTATTTTAAAACCTAGAGAGTCGTCACTTTGTCTGCTGCTTACACTTTTTTAGTTTGACGTTAGCAAGCACATAAATATGCAAGAGACACAAATATTAGAAAGAAGAGGGCATTATTAATTATATCAAAATATTTTAGTTGATGTATTTCATTATTGGGTGGAATATAGATTTATTAAAACCAGCTTGAAATCGGAATTGACACTACTTGTTTTCCTGATGCATGTTACTGTTTACATTGTGAGCGATTCATCTGTGTGTTTCTTTTATTGATTTAGTGTTTTGTAATCTTGCAATCTTTAATTAAAATGTAATATTGCATTCAGATCTATATCATGATATTTTTCTTACCAATATATTTTTTGTTTTAAGCATAAACACAGTTTTGATTAGATATTAAGTCTTAGATGTTAATTTTGCTTCTCCAGTTGGTCATATTTACTATTAATTGCCCAGCTCCCCCTATCATTGATCTAGCACCACCTCAGCACCTGCGTTCAAAATTTTCTGGCGCCGCCCCTGTCCCTGGGGCACACGTTTATGGAGGCTATCTCCAAACTCATCTTTGGTTTAGGGTCCGGTCTTCTGTAACGGAAGGGACTGAACACAGATAGTAAATTGAAATGGTAAATAGCTTTATTGCACAGATGAGTCAACTGGAGTGAACGGCAGGATGGATGAACAGGTGAGTATGACAGTCTTAGGAAATCCTCTTGAATAACAGAGCAGAATGTTAACTGAATGTCTTGTCTTACAGGAATGAAGGAGAACAGATGACACACAGATGAGGCACACACACCAGGATGCTGGAGACAAAGGGAGCCAGGAGAAACAGACGACTGCAGAGGAACACAGGAGGTGAGTAACACACAGGTAAGTAACTTAGAGATCTGTACTGAGACAGTGAGTCCACTTCGAACATACATACAAGACCAGACAAATGTGCAGACTGAGGTGTGTGCCTTTATACTGGTGCTTAATTAGGTGATTAAATGAGTGACAGGTACAGGTGCAGGTGCTCAGAACACAGGTGCTCGTGATCGTTGTGATTGGGTGACGATGGAGCCCGGCCGTCCTGGCCGTTCTGTGACATGCTTACAGTGCTAATTTTTTACAATGCATTAACTAAACAATGGAGAAAACGTTCAACAGTCATTTCATGAATATGGAATATGCCACAATACGGTAATAAATTTGGTCGCAACTTCCATTTCATGCCAACTTTTTCATTTCTCTAGACTCGTGCACCATCTCGGTTAAATTTAACCGACTTCATTTTAAATGGATTCTGGGATTGTCTTCTCCACAAAGGATACACATGACGCTGCCTTATAATCATCTATAATTACTATAATCAAATATCAAATCAATCTATCTGAGAGTGCAGAATAAATATGCTGGAATAGTGTTCAACATTAGCAGTGATTTCTGCAGATGCTCCCTAAGAAGTCGTCGTCTTTCTGTTCTACAAACTCAAACTGAAGTTCTAAACAGTCTAAATTCTACAGAATCTATGTTCTGATTCCACTGTTGCCTGGCAACACAAAGCCGCTGTCCGTTTGAATCATCAGTGATTATAATTGAGGCATTTTCAATCAGAGTGCTTTTATTCTCTGTTTCTGTTTTTTTCTTTTTTGTGTTGATTTAGACTGTATCGGAGTGAATCCACCACCAGACCCCTCGAATGCACCGCAAAACCACTACAAGAACATCACCCTCAATTTCCAAAAGTGAGATTCACACACACACACACACACACTAATATATAACGTCACGTGTATAATATAACAAATCTATAAGGGCATACTAAACACTACTATTGTTTGTATATGAAATACAATAATCACACACCAACACAAATAGAACATTAGTTGTTTTTCACTTCAAATGTGACGCTGGACCACAAAACCAGACAAAAGGGTAAATTTTTTGAAAATGAGATTTATTTCATCTTATTTTACTGAATAAATACGCTTTCCATTGATGTATGGTTTGTTATGATAAGACAATATTTGGCTGAGATACAGCTATTTGAAAATCTAGAATCCGAGGGTGCAAAAAAATCAAAATATTGGGAAAATCGTCTTTAAAGTTGTCCAAATGAAGTTCTTAGCAATGCATATTACTAATCAAAAATGAAGTTTTGATATATTTACGGTAGGAAATTTACAACATATCCTCATGGAACATGATCTTTGCTTAATATCCTAATGATTTTTGGCATAAAAGAAAAATCTATCATTTTGACCCATAATGAATTGTTGGCTATTGCTACAAATAAACCTGTGCTACTTATGACTGCTTTTGTGCTCCAGGGTCACAAATCATCTCCAAAAAAGGTGGTTTAACTCAATTTCAGGGCCAGTTTTTTAGCTGGAGTAACTGTAGCTCAGTAGCACACACAAACACACACACACACCGATCGCTGATCTGTGTAAATGTGCCTTTTTTTGCATAAACGTTGCTCAAGTTCCTCTCTGAGCGTCTTTCTGTCTCTCCTCAGGTTGATTAATGTGACGATCCAGTTTCAGCTGAAGGCGATAAACATCCAGACGATTATCAATAACGAGATTCCCGACTGCTACACCTTCTCCATCACCGTACGCACAGATTTCACAGCACACTAAACTCAGTTTACAAAATCAAATAATGTTTCATCAAATTGTGTTATATTATCATTCAAAAATGTGGAATCTTTATGATTTGTAATGTTTTTTGAAGGAAGTCTCTTCTGCTCAACAAAGCTGCATTTGTTCAAAAATCAAGTAAAAATTGAGATATTATTCTATTTTAAAATAACTGTTTTCTATTTGAATATATATGAAAATGTAATTGATTGCTATGATCAAAGCTGAATTTTCAGCATCATTACTCCAGTCTTCAGTGTCACATGATCCTTCAGAAATCAGTCTAATATGCTGACAAATAAATGTAGCGTTGGTGAGTAGGAAACACTTGCTGACCTCAAGTGTAATATTATGGAATAGGATTGTCATGTATAAGGCTCCTGTGTTTCAGATCCTGTTTGATAATAAGGCTCACAGTGGTAAAGTGAAGCTGAGTTTGCTCAACGAGGCATCCATTAAAGAGTGCAGAGACACTAATGTGTCGGGACACGGTGAGACGACGGTGAACGCTCATTTGTGTCTCTCTGTGATCCTGCTGAAGCTGAACGTGTCTCTGTGTCTGTCTCTGTGTCCAGGGGACAGTTATGCGCGCGTGGCGTTCGATGTGTTGGTGGCGGTGGTCTGCGGTCTGTCTCTGGTGTTGTGCGGACGCTCCATCCTCAGAGGAATCATCCTGCAGCAAGTAGGGCCCTTTTAAACCACAAAAAGACTATTTAAACATGAATCCAGTATGTTCTGTATGTCACGTGACATTTAGCCTGTTGTCATCAACTTCATCTCCAGAGCTGCTCTTAAAATCACTTCAAGAGTATTTCAGAGTTTCATTTGAGAGAAAACTGTGCCTGCGTCCCAATGTGCATACTATCCATCCTAAATTCTATTATGATAGTAGTAATTTTCAATACTATTTAGGGCAGATAGGGTGGATAGTATGCACATTGGAATGCAGGGTGTCTCATGTCCTATATGCACAGAAACTTCACAGCAACCCGTCAAAATACAAGTTCGGGTTAACTTTAAATTTTGACAGAAATATATTACTTTTTTTACAGTAGAATGTACCTCTCAATGTAAATAATAATATTTCAAACTTTATTTGTAATGAATAATCACACAATTTATCTTCCATGTTTTAATATTAAAAACCTCAAAAAAAACAAACAAACAAACAAAAAAGAAAGTGTAACTTTCATTTGACTAAAAAAAAATATTAAATTGTTAATGTTTCATGCCTTCATTTGATTACCAGAAAGTTAAAATTCATAACACAAAATTTCCGAACAAATAAAACATATTGTTAAAAAAAATATTAATTTAATAAATTCTGAAGTTGTTTTTATAAATTAAATTGATTAGACATGCTTGTTGATTAAAAAAACTTAATTACACCATTAAACACAGTTTTACAAACAATTTGGTTAAAAAAAAAAATCAAATCAAATAAATAAATATATCATAGTGATGTCAAATGTATTTTTTGTTAAATGTTGTAGAAGTTTCATGATTTTTTTTATTACTAAAATTTAATTTAAACATTAAAATAGAGTCCAGAAACATAGATAAATGGATAAAAATGGATAAAACAGATAAAAGGGAATTTGAAAAAAATAAGTAAATGTTGGGGGAAAATAAAATGTTTTATTATTATTATTATTATTATTATTATTGTTATTATTGTACAGGTTTCATGATTTCATGATTTGGTTTTTGATGACTATAATTTAGTTTAACTTAGGGCTGGGCGATATATCGAACGATATGATGCATCTCGTCAGTAAAGCCGGTTCCGTGATTAGCGGTAAATCTCCATCACCTGCTTTCAAATGGAGCGGCATTTAACACACAGAGCCGTAGATCACTGACAAGCTACACAATATCGAGTTCATTATCGCAGATGAATCGCCTTCGATAATGAACGCGATATTACCTAGCTTGTCAGTGAACTACTCTGTGTGTTAACTACCGCTCCATTTGAAAGCAGGTGATGGAGATTTACTGCTAATCACGGAACCGGCTTTACTGACGAGATACGCATGATCATATCGTTCGATATATCACCCAGCCCTAGTTTAACTGTTAAAACTGAAAAAAATAAATAGAAGAAAGTATAATCCAGTAAAATCCAAATGGGAAAAAATGGAATTTAGGGGAAAAAAAAAAAAAAAAAAAAGATTTTGGGGAAAAAAAAATCAACTGATTTCATAGGGCCCTGCCTGAGTTGTTATTTCTCAGTCTAAACTGGCGATTCGTCTGTGTTGGCAGGAGTTAGTGTGTTATTTCCGTCAGTCTCTGGGCCGGTCGGTGAGTTGGGGCGACCGTCTGGAGTTCATCAACGGCTGGTATCTGCTGCTCATCATCAGTGACATCCTCACCATCATCGCCTCCTTCATCAAGATTGCCATCGAGACCAAGGTGACACACACACACACATGCGCTTACCCTCGAGTGCTGGAGATCCCGCTGTGAGCTGACTGGTGCTTGTGTTTGTGCTGCAGAACCTGTCGTCGTATGACGTCTGCAGCATTTTGATGGGAACCTCCACCCTGCTGGTGTGGGTCGGCGTGATACGATACTTCAGCTTCTTTCAGAAATACAACGTGAGTTTATGCGTTTATTCCTCGATTATAGATACGATTATAGTTTTTATTAATGTTTTGAATTATTTATTTATTTCTGTATTTTTTGTTTTCATTTTAATTTTAGTTAAAGCGATTGCAATTTTGTTGTTTTTGTCATTTATTAGCTTTTTTATATGCCAATACAGTTTTATTCATTTTTATTTTAGTTTTAGTTAGTTTAGTACATCAGGTTACTAAAAGAAAATGAGAAATGTTGCCTTGACAACTAGCTGAAACAAAATATATTATTTTAATAATTTATTTCATTTAAAGTTTATTTAATTTCAAGCATTGATTGTTGTTTTTATTTTTTCCTGATTTTGTCTTAAAATACAACGTAACATTTTTGACAGGCTTTGTGAGATTCACATTTCCTCTTTCTTTGCTTTTCTGTTTTCTAATAATTATGGATCTCTGGAAAAATTGCAAATATTACCAAGATATTAACATAGCAAATGTTCAGATGATGTGAATTGTCTGATCTGTCGTCAGATTCTGATCGTGACGCTAAGAGCTGCGTTTCCAAACGTGATCCGGTTCTGCTGCTGCGTTGCTGCCATTTACATGGGCTACTGCTTCTGTGGCTGGATCGTCCTGGGACCCTACCACGCTAAGGTATGTTATATTTCAATATTATTTTACCACGCTAAAGTATGCTATATTTCTTCACTAACATGTCCATGTCTTCTGATCTCTGTCTCTGTCAGTTCCGCTCTCTCTCTACGGTGTCCGAGTGTCTGTTTTCTCTCATTAATGGAGACGACATGTTTGCCACGTTCTCGGAGGTGGAGCAGAGCGGGACGCTGGTGTGGGTGTTCAGTCAGCTCTATCTCTACACCTTCATCTCGCTCTTCATCTACATGGTGCTGTCGCTCTTCATCGCGCTCATCACCGGAGCCTACGACACCATCACCGTGAGTCCACCTAACGAAACCAAACTAATGAAAAACATTTACATTGATTGAAATAAAATAAATGCTAAATGTCAGTAAATATTTCTAATTTTCATTTTGTTTATTAATTTAAAAATGCACTAGCAAAAATGTAAATATTTATTTATATATTATTATAAACAATAAAAATATTTATTTATATATTATTAATTTAAATATTAAATTAACTTAAAATTCTGACGTTTCTCACAGTTCTGAGAGAACAATTCTGAATATCCAAGATATAATATCCAAGATATAAAGTATTGCAAGGAAAAAAGTCACAATCTTTTATTTAACTGTGAGATGTAAACTCAGAATTCAGTGAAAAACATCATAATTGTGAGATTTAAAAATTGGAATTGTAAGATGTAAACTCGTAATTCTAAGGCCCTGTTTACACTAGTGCGTTTAAAATGAAAACGATCCTCGTCTACACTAGCGTTTTCACTGCGTTTCAGAAACGATCTCGGTCTACTACACAACTGAAACGCATGTCACATGACTATTTATGCAGGTACAACCATAGATATGTATAGGTAGATTCCCTATTATTTACATGGGACGCGTCTACGTGCTTGGAGCAGTCGAATGGGGAATCTACCCATGCATATCTATGGGTACAACAATGTGCATGCTGTTATTGTTTACATGGTCATCAAGGATACGCAGAGAGAATGTGGGCAGCCATGCCATCGTTTTCAAAAGTTTTCGAGGGTGGAAACAACAGTTGTAACCGTGGCAAAAATTATGCGCTTTAAAACAAAAACACACTAGTGTAAACTGGGCCTAAGAAAAAAGTCCAAATTGTGAGATGTAAACTTAAAATTCTAAGAAAAAGTCAGAATTGCGAGATACAAACGGCGAGATGTAAACTTGGAATTGTTTATATTTTGCAGTTTTGACTTTTTTTTTTTTCCTTCAGAATTAGTCAGAATTATTTTTTCCTCAGAATTTCGAGATACAAACTTTCTGAGAAGAAAAGTCTGAATTGTGAGACAATAGCTATGTTTCCATCACCCTCTTTTTATGCGCATTTTGAAGTATCGCATCAGAAATGAGTGATGGAAACAGCAAATTTTGAAAAGAAATCCCTTAATTCGCAAAAAAGTTTTTACGCTCGCTTGAGGTGGTTTTTGACTTGTGCAAAAAAGGGTTAATGCGAATAATGGGAGACGGAAATGCATTTAGCGAATAAATCCCGAGTGAGCATTCAAAAACGTCATGTGACTTTGCGCTATGGGACAGCATAACCTGACTAACCAGCGGACTGATATTGTTGCACAGCATCTGAAATGTTGTTATGGTCAAGTAACATATATTTGTTGTTGGAAGTGCAAGTAATTTATTATATTTGACAATTATTATAATCAGTGGCTTCTCCTACTTTTCTTAGTGATATTTAGTGCCAGTTTATCAGGAAGTGACGATTTTGTTCTCTTTGACTCGTTGGATTGAAACGGTGCTTACTCGCAAATGTTTTATGCGATATTCCAATTTTGCGCATAAGTTAAATTCTCAACTTAGGATGGAAACCCGGCTGATGTTGCAATTCCCTTGTTAAACTGAATTGCGAGATGTAAACTCTGAATAGTTTATATTTTGCAGTTGTAAGAAGTCTTGATGGTGAGATTAAAAAGTCACAATTACTGTTTGAAATTATTTTTATTTTTATTCTGTGGTGGAAACAGGATTCCATGTGCTTTTTAAGACGGCATGTCTACCTAAAACAATTAAAAGTTTAAAATCGCCTGACAGAAATGTAAATGTCGCTGTTTTTGATTGGTTTTCCCTCTGTATGTGTGTTTTGTGATCAGCAACAAACCCAGGACGTGCCGCAGGTGTCCGAACTGCACCGGTTCATCGCCGAATGCACCGACACGCCGACCTCCGGAAACTTCCGCAGCCCAGAGCCGTCCACATGCTCGCTCTTCTGCTGCTTCAACTAGAGAGACTGTGTTTGTGAAGGGGATTCTGGGTAACACTTCATTACTCTCATACACGGGAAAGGAGGGAACACACACTTCTTTGTTTGTTTGTTTACGGGCTGTAGCTGCACTAATAGAGCATCTCAGCATGCAGCTTTTACATGCGTTATAATTAATGAGCTGAATGTGTTTTGCGTATTTATAAGCATCTCGGCTTTTGTGATCAGGACTTGATGCACTAGACCAGCTAAAGGGAACTGCGCCCTCTACAAGTGTGGAGGAGTTATAGCACACAAAATAACAGATAAACACAAACCGAAACAGATAAACAACACAATATTTCAGGTGAATCTCAAGACCAAATGTCCAGGTCACATTTCACTCTAAAATGGAAAGCAAACAATAAGAAATTATATTTTGCTTAAAGAAAACAAAGCCTTTTTAAGACCATTATGATGTTTTGCATTTTATTTTAGGTTGAAATATGACCTGCACATTTTAGTGAGTTACAGCACACAAACACAAATGAAAACACACTTTTCCAACATCATATTGCAGGTACTTTGGTGAATCTCACAACAAAATGTCCAGGTTTCACCCTAAAATTGAAAGCAAAAAAATAAGAAATTAATTAATTTTGCTTAAAGAAAATGAATCCTGTTTTAGGACAGTTATGATATTCTTGCTTTTTTGCTTTGTGAGATTATTTTCACAACAATTAAAATTAATTAATATGAATTGATATATTATTAACATATATAAATTAATTGTATATTAATTACTATAAATTATTTATTTATTTACGTGACCTGCACTTTTTCTTGACTTTTTTTGTGAGATTCGCCTGATTTTTTTTTTTTTTCCGTTCGCAGCTGTGTATTTTATGATTTTAGGCTTTTTCTCCTTTTTAGAGAATCTTTTTAATACGATTTTCTGTGTATATATTACATATTCCTTACGTTTCATATGCACGTTAGGATATTAGTGCTTTGTCGGCAGAGGAGCGTCATTTGGATGATAATGTCACTCTTTCTTCTCTAGCCAGTGCTTTGTTTGGGATGTTTCTCCACATGACCGAATGTGTGTGTGTTTAGCAGGAAGCATAGCTTGCAGGTTTATTTTGTCATTAATATTAATGTGGACGGTGTATCGTACCTGTCCCTGGTGCATTTACTTCTTTCAAAGCCATCTCACACACACGTACACTGATGTTTGAGAAGCCTTGGGCATCTTGAGAGCTTTTCTCTGCATTGACACACGGGTCAGTCCATCAGGGAGTTATTTGACTGACACAGAGATGCTTTGATTGGTTTCTGTGTTTTTGGTCGATGGCAAGCTACTATCTGTAATGCTTAGCTCAATTAATTACTAGAACCCATAAACATGAGGGACCGAACACCAGCTGAATGCAGGAGTGAACGGGAACGTTTCCAATGCATCATTCTGATTACTGTGTGTTATTTATGAGCTCTCGGTGTATTATATTTATGAAGTTAGTCATGGACTTTCAGCTTGTGGTAGTTTAATATCAGATCCGTTCATGCGTGATTTCATCTAGTGCTCTGAAACTGAGAGAATCTGATTAGATTTGTTGTTTTTGTGGTGAGGAGGACAGCGGCTTTGCTTTTATGTAATTGTTTCTTACCCAGAATGCCTTTTTGGTGTAGTGTCATGACATACATTGAGTTTACTGCTGTTATTTGAAAGATGTTTTAATGAGATGTGCGATTTAAAGTAATTGAAATGCTGTTTTATTTTAATATTTTAATTTGTTGTGTCTTAACTGTAAGCCGAGATGCATTTGGTTTGTATGTTTGTCATTAGTGGCATTCATTTTTTAACAAAGGGAATATTTGTTTTTTACATAGCACAATTTTGCACTTTTTTTAAGTTGGTAATTTATTTGGAGAGATTATTCTGAATGTGTATTTGTGGTTTTGTGTGCGAGTTACTCGCCGTTAAAATGGTTCATATGAATGCTCTTCATTATGATCATAAATACAGACACGTTTTAACACAAATCTCAGCTCGTAAAGTCACAAATAAAATACATCTGTGAATGTCAACATCAAACATGTTGCCTTTTTGTTTTGTGGACTGAATCACTGAAGCTTTTTCTGCCCATGTGTCAACAATTTTTTAATTTCCTTAAATATAACAATATAATGATAATATACAATATTAACCTAAACAAAAATAGCAATACAATAGTGATAATCTTAAAAATGCATGACTATTCTTAAGAATTTCTCCTTTTATTTCTCTTGGAAGAATGAAGGTCGGACAGGTTTGGAACGACAAGATAGTAAGCAAATAATTTAATTTCTGTTTTTGTTTTCACAATTTTGAGTGGACTTTAACACATTATGTGCAGCCCTTCCAAAAAAAAAAAAAACAGTGTAATGCATGTTTTAGAGCTTGGCATAAAGAAAAAAATATAGAATTTCCCATGCCATTTAAAGACTTTGAAATCAGGCTTCAAGAATCCTGTTTTTTCAAAGACAAAAAGCAGTTGTTGATGTGCATAAATTAAAATAAGAAAAACCTTGATTTTTAGCTGGTTTAGCTTATTTTAAAACTTATTTTGACTTCTTTTAAATAAATGCATTTTCAAGAGACATAACATCTCTTTTACATCTTGCAATACTATCTTTTTTTCATAATTCTGATTCTTAAATGTGCAATTCTGACTTTTTCTCAGAATTCATATCTCGCAATTCTGAATTTTTTTTCTCAGAATTCTGAATTTACATGTTCTAATTCTGATGACTTTTTTTCTAATTCTGACTTTTTTCTCCGATTTCTGAAATTACATCTCCCAATTTTGACCTTTTTTCACACAATTCTGAGTTTACGTGGCACAATTCTGAGTTTTTTCTCAGAATTCTGAATTTACATATTCTAATTCTGACAACTTTTTCTCTGAATTCTGAGTTTATTTCTCCCAATTCTGACTTTTTATTCTCCGATTTCTAAATAGACATCTCCCAATTTTGACTTTTCTTTCTTGCAATTCTGAGTTTACGTTGTGCAATTCTGAGTTTTGTCGTTGTTGTTGTTGTTGTTGTTGTTTTGTTTTTCTCAGAATTCTAAATTTTCATCTCACAATTCAAAAATTACTCTTCCTCAGAATTCGGAATTTATGCTGCCTTCACGTGCTATCGGAAGTTTCCTATTTCCCATTTATGAAGTCGTGATTACGAGCTTGTCGTATTAAAGTGCTTTAATGTCGGAAAGAATAAAAATGTAGCATCCCATTTGTTGACAAACATATAAACATTCAATGCACTATACATGCAATTTGTTGACAAATCTGGAATTTCGGTCAAATACATGCTTATTTCACTGCTTATAAAACATACAATATGCTTCGAATGATCGTTCGTATCTAGCCAATAAATACACTACTTTAGCGACAAGACAAAGGGATGTAGTTGTTGTGAGAACATCATTGACAGCAGCAATGGTTGTCCCCTCCACCATGTTTAAAGTTTATGACCCGCCCAACTCGGAAACTCGGGTATCAAAATTATTTCCGAATTTCCCAGTAGTAAATACGACTTGAGAGGCCGTTCACGTGCAATTTCCGATTAGGAAACTCGTATTTATGATAATTTCGATAGCATGTGAAGGCAGCATTCCATCATGCAGTTCTCCCCAAAGAGTCCCTCCCCCTAATTCTGAGTTTATTTTTCTCGTCATTCTGAGTTTTCGTTTCTGATGTTGTTTTTTTCCTTAGAATTCCTTAGAGTTTTTGTTCAGACATTCCGTGTTTTCCCTTCCAAATTCTTTTTTTTTAATTCCATAATTCTGATTTTTTTCTCCCCTCAGAATTTAGATTTTCATCTTATAGTTCTGACTTTTTGTTCTTGGTATTCTGAGAAAAAAACGTGCAATTCCAATATTTAAACAGGCAATTCCGGAAAAAAAAAGGTCAGAATTGTGAGATTACCTTTTTAATGTTTTAACACTGTGGCAGAGATGACCCCTGGTTGAGACTTACTGAGCTCTGAGCACCAGAACGACCAGACACAGAAACAGTTTCTTCCCTCAGGCAATCCATCTCATGAACACTCGACAATAAACACGAAACACACAA